>JAUMJK010002031.1:0-33450 GCA_033558105.1 Coccyzus lansbergi
TATAGCCACGCCCCCTTTTCCCCCACCCGCCTCTCGGCCCCGCCCCTCCTCCTCGCTTACCCATGGTGCCTTGCGCGGGGCTGGCACTGACGTGGCCGCCGAGCGCCGCCATCTTGTGTGCCTGGGCGGAGGAGCGGCCGAGCGGCGCAAAGGGGGGAGCCGGCTCCGAGCGAGACAGCCCGAGGACAGCTACAACCACCGCCCGGGGCAGCAACTCAACGTTGGTGGGTTCGTCGGGCCCCTTCCCTTTCCTTTTCGTCCCGTCTCCCCCTGCCCGCGCCCCGCAGGCGAGGGCCCGCGGCCCGGCGTGAGGCGCGGCGGCCTCGGCGCTGAGGGGAGGGCGCGGCGGGGCCCGAGGGAGCAGGCCCGCTCTTCCTTCTCCTTGTCTGTCCTTCCTTCTCCTTGTTTTTTTTTCTCCTTTCGCTGGGCGGCTGCCGGGAGGTGGAAGCAGTCGCGGCCAGGCCGCAGCGCGGGCCCCGGGGAGCTGCCCCATCCCCCTCCCTCCGCGCCTGTGGGGCAGGGATCGGGGTCCCAACGCTTTCTCTTGCCCGCTGAGTAGCGTTGGGAGCGGGGAAAACAGCTCCAGCCTTCCCAGCAGCTGCACAGGGCCCGCCGCTACTCCTGCCACCACCTTTGGGGCTTGATGTTTGAGGCTGAGGTGGGGGATTCCAGCCCTTTTTCTTGGCTGGGGGAAAGGGGAAACAACCCCAGCCTGCCGGCATTTTCAGGGAACCCAGCGCCCCCCCTCCATTCTACGCATCCCTTTGCCTTTTTGATACGAGTTTGAGGTGTCAGCCCTTACTCTTGCCTGTGGGGAGACATGGGGAGGGATGGGTCAGCCCCGGGTCCCCCAGCAGCTGAGCCCGGCTCTACCCACCTTTCCACTTATTCCTCTTCCTTTGGGACTGCGTGTTTGGGCAGAGTTGGGGACTTCCAGCCCTTTTTCTTGCCTGGTGTAGGAGGGGAAAACATCCCTAACCCACCAGCAGCTGCACAGGGTGCAGTGCCACCCCCCATTCCTCTGCCCTTTGAATCGCGTTTGTGGGGTTTGAGCCCTTCTTCCTCTTGCCTGCTGAAGAGATGTGGGGCCAACACCTCCAACCCCCGCCAGCTGGGGGGTTTTGGGGGTTTTGCTCTGTAGGTGTGGGGCGTGAGGGAACAGCTCTAGCCCCTCCAGCAGGGGCACAGGGCTTGACGCCACCCCTCGTTCCCCCTTCCCCTGTTGGGGCTGGGTGTTTGTGCTGGGGTTAAGGGGTGCCAGTCCTTTCTCTTGCTTGCTGGGGAGGTGTGGGCACGGGCAAGGGGTGGGGAACAGCCTCAGCCCCCTCAGCAGCTGCATAAGACACGTGCAGCCCCCCTATCTATTTCTCCCAATGCTGGGGGGTGTGAAAGGGGATGCAGAGGAACGGGCTTCTCCTTTCCCCAAACGTGGCCTCTGCCCCGCCCATGAGCAGCTCTCAGCAGAGAGGAATTTCCTCGTTTTCCTCTCCCCCGGAAAGCCCTCATTGGTGGGGGATTTGATAGCCTGGTAGGGGAAATGAGGCTCCGCTGGAACTCGCAGGAGAGGCTATTTTCCTGTAAGCCTTTGGCTGCTGAGTTTGGCTTTCTGTTGGGCTGAGGGGGTGATGGTAAGAAGTTGAGCTTTAGCCTGGAGCAAACTCTGCTACCCATGGCTTGGATTTGCTGGTCTAGAAGATCAGTTTTCCTTGGCCTAGAAGCTCAAAGTGGGAGAATATTATAATCTGTCTGAAAATATTATATCTTGTCTCTCCAAGTAGTTAATGTGGTACTTTTGACTAATAACTTCTGTCTGGTAAAAGTACTGGGCCAGGAAACCTTTCCATGGAGGAGTCAGTTTGTCCCAGCAGAGCGTGACTAAAACTCTGCTGGGTCATATAGGTGCCTAAATGTTATGTTTGACATTGAACTTGTTGGTTTGCTGCGAGCGTCTTGCCAAAACAAATTCCACAGGTTGATTAGAGTCATATCCAGAGGTCTTGGTTTGAAATGCAGCTTTGTCACTAACTAAAATGCAAACTATCAGTATAATACTTTGAACTTTGTTTTGCAGGCAGCAAGGCTTACAACACCCATGTGTGGGATATTCTATTAACCTTACTTTTCAGGCAAAGAAATGGAGTTAAAGTAAATTGTCCAAGGTCATTTGGTGGTGTCGTTATTGCTATTTTTCCTGCTGATTTGGAGCACTTATGCTGGAAAAAGGAGATGGAGCTCAGCTAGAGGACTGCTGCTTGGCTTTAGCTCATGGATTTTGTTATCGCACAATGAGTATAAATCCTTGCAGTTTTACGGATGTAGAAAGGGAATCTCTGAAAGGAAAGTTTATGGGGCTGGTGTGATGCTACCAAGTTCCTCTGTGAAACACGTGTCTGTAGTGCTTGAGAGCCCTGTTGGACTGCTTTCCGTGCTGTCGTAATTACACTGGGTGAAAGGGTGAGGAAACTCGCCTCACTTGAACCTCTTAGAGGCTTTGCCAAGTTTATTGATGCTTCTACTACAGTGGAGCATCAGGAGAAAAAATGGCTTAACCAGATCTCTTCTCCACTCAGAACAGCTTTTGCTGCTGCCGTAACGTGTGATGTACATTGTGGTGGATGGATTGGGTGAAAAGGCAAACACCTGGGCATGGACCTGGTGGTCTGAGGCATTTGCTGAATTTAAGATTGCCTAGTTGTGAAATACAGCTGGAATCTGAACAGTGCTTGGGCAGGAGGGGTGCGTTTTCACTCAGTACGCTCAGTTCCCTGTGTGTGTTAGTCACGCTGACCGAGTGGGGAGGCGGGACTAGTCACAGCTTTTCCAGGCAAAGAAAAATATGTGTGGGAGTAGGGGGCTGGATTCCAGTCCTTATAATTCACCAAATTGTGTTGTGCTCCAGTTACACCTGTTTGAAAACCTGCTTTAGGCAGCAGAGTTTATATATTTTGCTGAGGCATAATTATCAGATAAACTATTGATTACATTAATTGGTAGAACGAGGAAAAGCTCATGACCCAGAATTCCATCTGTATTTGCAGTAGTGAGATTTAAAGAAAATAACACTTTCAAAATAAAAGGTGCTGAGATGTGTAAAGATGGACTTCAAAGCAAGAATTTTTAGATTCCAACAGCTTTCACAAGCATCAAGATTGCCATACAGTGAATAAATGTGATGAGCTCTAACTTTTTCTGGAGAGGAATATTTTGAGTTCATTCTTAGAAATGTTTTGCAACTGGAGTGTTTGTATGAGAGCTAGCGCAGTCCTCGGCCATTATTCCCTTTTTTTAACTGATGAGTAAATAAGTTTATAATCAGCTTCCCACTACAGCAGCTGTTTTTCTGTGCTATCCAGCATTTTTTTCTTTCTACTTGCAAGCATCCAATTTTATTCCTTGTTTCTAACACATGCAAACATTGAAGGACTATGGTACTACTTCTGCTGATATTTTAGCTCTAGTAAAACTCTGATATCTGGTATAGCTCTTACTCATACATGGCTCTCATACCTCACAACTAGCAGCAGAGTCTCTGTTTGACATTTTACCCCAAACCAGAAGCCAGTTCCATTACCGAAGCTCTCACATGATTTCTAATATGAGTGTAAATGTTGGCTTGCTCCCCAGTTACTTTAGATGAATAACAGGATATTTGACTTAGAAGCTCAGAATCTTAAATTTTGAGTGGTTCAGCCTCGAAAAAAAACTGTGTAAGGCTTCTCTTGAGAAGAAATGCTTTCTAAATAACTGGTTCTCACAGCAGCGTACTCACCCTTTTAAACAGGTGAGCCTGAAGTTGCAGTCCAAGCTTGAATGTCACAACTATGTTGTTGGCACTGCTTTATTTCTGAGCAGTCACAGGCAGTCTGCAGGGAGGTGAAGGATATGCTTCATCTAAAAGCAAAACCAGTGGCTTCTTCTGGGTTTTTACACCTATTTGCCTGTCCTTAAAATAAAATAGGGTTTGGGCCAGTTGTATTTTTTACTATGTGTTGGTTTGCATACTGTTGAGTTATTCATGGTAGTGTGTAACTGACTAAAATAGTTGCGGATTTTGCGATGGAATAGAAGTAGCACGCTCCCCCAACTTCACGGTGAGAATAAGGCAATAATTCTGGTTTGGTTTTTGAGTATGAAGTCAAGCAACCTGCCCTCTTCACATGTTGTTATTCTGGTCAGTATTTTAGGAATTAATTCTTCTTGTGTCTGAGAAATAGGCATTACTCCATAGGAAATTTCCCCTCATTTTGCTCTTGATTTGATCTTGTAAGAGGAAATATTTCCTGTTTTCCTTCCACTGTGAGCCTCGTTGCTCTCAAGAGAATGTTAATCCAATACAAAAAATGCGCTACCTGGGTAACACGTATAGACATTGAGATATTCGGCCTCCTTAGGCTGGATAAAGATGCTACATAAGGAGCAACCCAGTGTTGGATTTTCATTCACTTGGCTTCTCACTTGCAGGTCGTCCATCTGTCTTGACCATGCAGTGAGCATATGGGTGCTTTTTAGTTGTTCACGGCAAGTCTTTGGTGGCCAAATCCAACCATACCTTTTCAGGTGCAAGTACAATTAACGTTCTATTTCTCGTGATATTTCACTGCCAGTTGTTTTCCTGTAACCTCCCCTAAAAGACAAATAACAAGGTCACAATGATTTAGGTCATCTTTTTGATCTCGTGTATAGCAGAATTCCCTCTGATGTGAAGTGGGGGAAGTGGCTGTGGTGGTAGGTTTTAATCTCCACAGTTTACGCTCCACTGGTTTTAATAGGTGTGGTTATAAAGTAGTTTGGACTCTAAAAAGAGTTCTGAGGAGGTGTTCTTAAGGTGGCCTTTATTACAATGATATTTGTTAGCTGCTCTTAAATTTTACCTGTAGTCAGTACCAAGTGATGTTAGTGTGGTCTAAAGTCTTGGTAAATCCAAATCATTTAAGCTAAATTCCACCATTAAGGCCTTGAAGCTTGAGTTGATGTATGGTCATCTTTTAGTCAGCTTGTCGGGTGTGGAAGGCCAGTAAAAAACTTCTAAAAATAGTTGAATGTAACAGTACTTGAATAGTCATGTATTGGACCACTCTGCTTATGCAAAAAGAATTGCTTTGATCAGGAACTTTTTTCCTAAATTTGCTGTAACAGAACACTTTAAATCTGTAAAGAAATTGCTTTGAGTTCAAAAGAGCACAGCTGTGCTTAACTGACAGTGCCTGCTGGGCAGTGCTGTGAAACACTGTGGCCCTCGATTAGCCCTAAACTCTAGCAGGGTTCTGTTCTTTTTGGATTGCTTCTCACATTCTCTTCTAAACCACACTTTGTTGTAAGGAACAACCTGCCAAGTTAGATTTGCACTTTAAATTATTTGCCAGTTGCTCTTGCATGTAACACCAGCAACAGCTGTTGAACTTGGATTCTTTTTTTAAAATAAGCTTTTTCACCTCTTGTTTACGCATGAGTTGGGTGTTTTGTGTGAATATTTTGCCTCTCTTGGTGTTTTAATTTAAAACCTTCTAGGATCCTGTAAAGGAGAATTATGGTGCAAGGTGACTAGTGACAGCTGACTGGATTTCAAGTCAATGTTTCTCTTAGATAGCAAACAAACTAGTTTCTGTCTCCTGTGACTGGTATAACAGCTCCTAGGAAACTGCAGCCATTAGGGGTTTTACCTTGTGCTTTAGCGTTAGTGTTTTCACTGATAACTGTGTAACACAGTACGACACTGGTGGTGGCACCATGTTTGTCTCTCCTTGAAATGGGCATTTAAAAAAGATACAAATGTCCTAGGGAGGCATAATAGTTCCTAGAGACAACAAATGCCCTCTGTTCCTCAGCATGTTGTGCAGAGAAGGGACAGAGTTGAGCTTTTCTTGACTGATACTCATCGCTGCTGATATTTTTCAGCTCTAGGGAACAGATTGCAAAGAATGATTGCACTTGGCAACTTCTGTTATGCCAGTTAAAGTTTTGGTCATTATTTCTTTCTCTTTGGGAGCCTTATGTGGTAAGTGTTGGTATGTAGAAGTGAAAAATATATTTCTATACTGCTGGTATAATTAGATTAAATAATACCTATTGCGTCCTCTGTCATGGCCTCTGATTTTGTCTCTTATATGTGTAAAGAAATACTGTAAATACGAAAGAAACCATGGCATGTGCCAGAACTTGGGGAAGTTTAGTCTGTGGTCAAAAAAGAACTTTTCCAGAGGTTCAAAGTAAAGATGATGCAAACTTCAAGGCGTACTTTTACTTTCTTTGATGTACCACGCTCTTCTGGTCATGTTTGGGTGGGATGGCTTGTTAACAGCTCCTCCAAGAAGTCTGGAGGTCAAGAAGCATATTTGCCTTCTCAAGATAAGTAGCCTGAATGAAATGACATTACAGTGCATTAACGGACGGTTAAATGTGAAATGCTGCAGAAGATTAAGTGTTGAATGATCTTTGGCCTTGAGATACTCCCCAGAGCTTTTATGCTAACCACCTACAATTAATAAAGCAAATGCTAGTTCGTACTCAGGGGTGTATCACTTCCACTATCGCAGACACTCATTCATTTTTAACTCATTACACTGAGCCTTTCTGAAAAAGGCTGCCTGTTCTCCTGATTGCTTATCTAAATGTATCACTTACTAGAAAACAGGCTGCTGAAAATGCTTTGGTTCCTGAAACAGAACAGCAGTCTTACCCAGTGAATGTCTTTCTTGCTGTTTACCTGTAGTGCTTTATATCTGACCTGAACCTGCCTGGCAGGTTTTTAGTGCTGTGAGGATTACAAGGTGGAGCAGGTTGCGTTAAGGTGTGCTTCAGGGCTCTGATGGGCCAGGAGAAGGAAGAATTGCTCAGACAGCTTGGTTTTGGGGTGTTGTGGGTTTGATGAGAGGTGGTGGGCTGGAAGCTGAAGAGCGTAGCATGCGCCAGTGTCAAAAAAACACATGCTATGCTCTGCAAAAATAGTCTGTGCTGTTTAAACAAATTGTTCCCTTTCATACACAAATCTTCCTGCTTGGTGTGATAGATTGTTCTTTTGAAGATGTGCTAGAGTACTACAAGCAGCTCACAAGCCGAAGTCGTTTATATTTTCTGGCATTTTATGGAGCTTGTGCTCCTAAAATGATCAGCGTAGCAATTACTGACATTTGGATTGAAGAAAAGAGAAAGTTCAGCTCCAGAACAGAATATAGTCAATATATTGGCAGGTCTTGATCTGCATTGCAGTTTTTCAAAATGCCTGAAAAGCATTGGGTTGCTTGGTTAACCTAAAAGGGTCTCAAATTTCCTTGTG
This sequence comes from Coccyzus lansbergi, assembly GCA_033558105.1. Lineage (NCBI taxonomy): Eukaryota > Metazoa > Chordata > Aves > Cuculiformes > Coccyzidae > Coccyzus > Coccyzus lansbergi. The sequence continues at coordinate 7,274 of JAUMJK010002031.1, forward strand.
TTTTCAGATTGTGTTTGTTACATGGTCCAACTAATGGACTGAAATGAGAGTTAAACTAAGCAGATTCAGCCCTGAAGGACCCTGGAAGTTATCGCGTGATCCCTCAGCTGAGTTGTATTAATGGGTGGCAGGGAAATCCAGGGAGGCAGCTCCAAACTGTGGCAGCAGTTTCTGCTGTGGTAGCGTCTGCGATGTCTGACAACAGAAACGATCTACAGAGACCTGTCAGCTGGTCACAGCGATAGCGATTATTCGCTTCAGGATTTTATCAGTGCTAGGGAAGGAACTCAAGGTGGTTTTCCTTAGGTAATAGAAAATAATGAAACACTGACAGGGAGGGTGTAGGGAGATGAGTGTAATTTAAAAAGAGTACAGTTTGCTTTTCTTGGCAGTGGGTTATTGTGATTCTAGTGGCTGGTCAGAGGATGGTCCTGATGGTGGTGAGGGCAGAGGCCCTCTCCTGCCCCAGTAACATCCAACAAGTAAGTAACTGGTGGGACTCAACAGTTTGTGGGAGTTCTGCAGGTGGGTTTGGCTCAGTATTTTTCTCTTGGATAGCAATGATACTGCTGCTTTTTAGTCAACATCTGAATATGTGGGGGTGGGCTGTAAAATCCACTGCCTATGAAAATAAATTAGGGTTTCTGCAATGTCACCTACCTTAAAGTAGCAAATAACTGACAGAATTAGTTTGGCTGGTAGGAGTGTGGAGAGAGCAAGGAGGAAATGGAAACGAAGCTATTTTTTTTAACTTCTCCTTCTTCACAAGAAGTAGAAAGGAAGATGGGTGCTATGAAAGCAGCTGAGTAATGTACTTCAGTGGTGGAGGGTAGTCTTGCCCTGGGAATAATCAGCTGCCTGGAGAACAAGGACCTAACAGGATTCACTATTAGCAGTACCCAATGTAGGCAACTTGTTCAGGAGACTGAGACTTTTCCAGGGTGTGGAAAGACATCATGGATGTAAATGCTGAGATTCACTGGTTACAGGTTTTCATCCAATCATTTAACATACTTTTCTATATGGTTAAAGAAAACAAATGCTTTCTTCAGCGTTCTTGTAAGGTTCTCTTGCTGCAAAAGTCCTTGCCCTTATTTTGAAGGCTTGCAAGAGCTCTGGTAAAGGGTTACAGTTCAACCCTGACTGTCGCTTTTCAGATGAAGTGGAAGATAGAGGTAGCATGAGCAGACGGACAAAGGGAAGCTTTATAGCCTCCCTCTCTCCAGCCCTCTAAGAGCTGCTGTTGTGGGCTGAGGAGTGAGGGAGCTTTCCTGCTGTCTGAGTGAATTGGATAAATAGGGACTCTAGCAAAACTGTTTTCTCTACTTCCTAATTAACTTTCCTGTTTATACAGCTTTCCTGTGTTCAAGTGGGAGTTGAATATTCATGGCCGTGCTTCAGAAATATGAAGGAAGTGGTGGAATGACAGAACTTTTAAACCTTCTGTTTGGTTTTAATCCACAGGCTGCCCTGTCTGGCTTATAGAAGAGCTCAGTTTTAAAGTTTTGATTGCATTGAGCTTCAGTTATAATGAATAAATGAATCTTTGACTCTAGTTACTTCAGTAAGTTGAAGTGGTAATTGATGCCATTCCAGAGCTCCAGAATGGACTCTGAACTTCATTGCCCAGCTGCTTGTGCTAAGACACGTGACTTAGTTAATGTTACAGTGCTTAACTTTTGGGTTAAAAATTGTACCTAGCAAAGCTTCCTGAGAAGGGCAGAACTGCTCAGACCTTTGGGAGGGCTGAATGGAGAAGTCTGACTTCCTACATCCCTCATATGGGGCTAAACAGAGTGGGACAAGATTTTTTTTTGTTTGATGGCGAACTTCTCAATTCAAAGCTTCATCAATTCAAAGCTCAATTCAAAAGAAATTAAGTAGGTATTATGTAAAGTCTGTTCCCAGTGTGAATTTTGGTGACTTCCTCGTGACATAGAGTATTTTAAAGAAATTATTCAGAGTTCATATTGTGCCACATATTGTATGGCTTGATTTTGCAGGAAGTCCCTCCTCTGAATGTCGCATTCTTAGCTGTAGGTGCTCCTACTTGTCCTAAGCTTGTGCTTTCAGTTGGGCTCCATCTAGGCAAACTGATATCTGAGACCTGATAGACAGAAAAGCAGGAGGGTTGTGAAACATTGCTGCCATCATGTAACATCCTCATCCACGATCCACTCTAACGCTTTGGGGCTGCTTTTCTGTGTCTTATGACCAGAATAATAGTTCTCGTGATGATTTCAAGCTCAATGTATACTGAGTAGTAGCAAGTTTGAGAAGGGGGGAAAAATGTGGAAGAGGGGGAGAAGTGGACAAGCTGTGGTAGGGTGGATCCCATCCCAAGGGCATAGGGAACATCTGCGAGGTCTGGAGCAGACAGTTTCTCCAGCTCCTAAACAGGAAGCTTTCAATGTTTTTAATCACTTCTGAGCATCTAAGCAGATGAGGGGGAAAAAATATTTCTAAGCCTGCCTCTTCTAGTGTAGCTACTGATTTTTCATAGTTGAATTTCAGTAAATGCGGATCTGCTTCCTAAAGAAGGTCTCCCTCTGATTAAAGTAATGCAGCTTTATGTTTGTGTTGTGTCCACAGGCTGTTTCCTTGGGGTTTGAGAGGAAGGAAGCTGTTTTGATTAGGAGAGTATCCAAGCTGAGTTCTGAGTTTCCTTCATGAAGGAAGGACCGGCTGTTGGTGCACTAAGCAGCAGAAAGATGAGCACTCATCTAAAATCTAGCTGCAGGTCAATTAGGAGCAGTGTGTTTTATGGTGACACTTCGAGCTGCAAATTACCTTATAAAAATGGGGGGCAGGGCACTTGAAGGGGTTGGTTGTGTTGAAAGCGAACCGTGAATGCTCATAGCATCATTTGATTGGAAAAGGGCTTTGATTGGAGAAGACCTTTGAGATAGTCCAGCTCTACCTGTCCAGTACTAAACCAGATCCCCGAGTACCTTATCTACCCACCTTCTAAATACCTCCATGGATAATGACTCAACCACCTCCCTGGGCAATCTCTTCTAGTGCCTAATAAGCCTTTTGGTGAAGAAATTTCTCCTGATATCCAATCTGAACCTCCTCTGATGCAACTTGAGGTCATCTCCTCTTGTCCTAAAAATTAACAAGAGCTGGAAAACATCATTCAATGCTAAACTCTCCCAAAGAATACGTGAAAGATTTAAAGCATTCAGAGCTGTGTCTCTTTAAGGAGTGAGTTTTTTCATACTTGTTCATCTTTGTATTACCCTATGAGGAGCGGCTGAGAGAGCTGGGGTTGTTTAGCCTGGAGAAGAGGAGGCTGAGAGGAGACCTCATTACTCTCTACAAGTACCTGAAAGGTGGTTGTGGAGAGGAGGGAGCTGGCCTCTTCTGCCAAGTGACAGGGGACAGGACAAGAGGGAATGGCCTCAAGCTCCACCAGGGTAGATTTAGGCTGGAGATTAGGAGGAGGTTTTTCACGCAGAGGGTCATTGGGCATTGGAATAGGCTGCCCAGGGAGGTGGTTGAGTCACCTTCCCTGGAGGTGTTTAAGACACGGGTGGATGAGGTCTTGAGGGACTTGGTTTAGTGTTAGATAGGAATGGTTGGACTAGAATATCCGATGGGTCCCTTCCAATCTGGTTGTTCTGTGATTCTGTGATTCAGTGTGAGGAAAAATCATATACGGTGTTTGTGGGGGTCATTTAAAGAATTCGTCTCACCCACTACCTTTATTTTGATGTTAGATTGTCCTGTTTGGACCATAGCCACTGGTAACTCACAAGTGATACTGTGATCTCTTTCCTCTAGACTTGACTGGCCAGTGAGAACATCTCTCAAGCATGGGAAATATTTTTGCTAACCTCTTCAAAGGCCTTTTTGGCAAAAAAGAAATGCGTATTCTAATGGTTGGTCTGGATGCTGCAGGAAAGACTACTATTTTGTACAAGCTTAAACTCGGTGAAATAGTAACTACTATTCCTACTATAGGTAAGATTTTTACACTTGCGTAACTGCCTGCCTTGAGGTTTGGGCCTTATTGTTTACAGGAATATCTTATCTCAGCTGCCACTCTGTTGATTTAAGTGACATAGTGCTGTGCCCTGACTTGACTATCAGAACAAACACTTGCTAATGGCAGGAAGGTGGCACAGCCAAGTGTTCCAGCATGGGGTGGGATTACATGACTTTTTTTCACTTCACTCCCTCTTCATTCACTTGTGGAACAACCCTTCATGGGCCACAGAAGGGCAGTCTGCCCTCCTGTGTGTGTGGAATCAAGCAGATTGGAGTGGGAAGAAGAGGGTGATGCTTTTTTTTGTTTGGTTTTTTTTTTTTTGTTGGAGGGTTACTGTAAGAACTGTGTGATTAGAGACATGCCTTATTTCTAGCCCTTAAAGCTTAGGGGTTTTTGATGCAGCAGAGATTTTTCTGCATTTTGTAGCTGCAATTACAGGCAGCAATTAGAGCTGTTAGTTTGATCTTAGAGGGGGTGGTGGTGGGAGAAGGAGTTGCAGAGAACTCACATTTGTCTACTTAGAGGGCTTCTGCTTATTTAAGGCAGATTTAAGTTTAAAGATCACTTCTAGCGATGACATTCCAAGTATGACTGGGGAAATAGAAAAAGGTCCTGGGCTGGCTATGTTTGACTGAGATTTTGTGGCCACCATTTCTATTTCAGGTTTCAATGTGGAAACGGTAGAGTACAAGAACATTAGCTTCACGGTCTGGGATGTAGGTGGTCAGGATAAGATCAGACCACTCTGGCGCCATTATTTCCAGAACACACAAGGTGAGTCTGAATGCTTGAATCATTTGCTTCCAGAACCACACAAAAGTTTTTTTTAATGACCTTTCTGTGATAATCTGAATTTCTTGGGAAGGGGGAAAATACTTATTGTTACAAAAGGGTGTGTTGCTCTGGCTCTTAGTTAAACTAGTACAAGTTCAAAGAATGATGGGAAGAAATGTAGAAACCGGTCTTCCTTGTCCATCTGACTCAGATTGAGTTCAGAGTTTGCTTTTCTTCTATGAGTATCACAGTGCTCTGCCTCACTTCAAAGAGGAGCCTTTACTACAGGCTCCAGTAGCCCTTGTGAACCGAGAGTTTCTCGTTTCTCCCACTGTTGTGGCTTTGTAGTGTGCACACATTCAAGTCCTGTCATGGAGTCCCAAGCATTGCTACTCACTGAGAAGTATTGAGAGGTTGTGTAGATGGAAGTGCACAAGTTTCCAAAAACGTTCTTGTTCTTTCAGTTAACACTTGGCTTTCAGCAAGAACAGACTTTTTATCAGATATAGATCATGAAGGTTAGAAAATACCTCTAAGATCAAGTCCAGCCATTAGCCCAACGCTACTGTGCCTACTAAACTGTGCTGCATCTACATGTGTTTTGAACAGCTCCAGGGATGATTATTCCACCACTGCCCTGAGCAGCCTGTGCCAGTGCTTTTTACCACTTTTTCAGTAAATATTTTCCTAATACCCAGCCTAAACATTCCCTTTGCAACTTGAGACCATTTCCTCTCATCCTGTCCCTTCTTACATGGGAGAAGAGACTGGCACCCACCTCACTACAGCCCCTTTTCAGGGAGTTGTAGAGAGCGAGAGAGATTACAGTAAGAAAACTGTATTTTTCTAAGACATACTGCATTATTTTGCATTGTTTTCTGTTCAAAGGTTTGTTCTGACCTCCAGAAGTAGGAATCATTTGTTAATAACTCATGCTGTGTGCTTATTCTGATTGTGTGCTTATTTCTAGGTCTGATTTTTGTGGTTGACAGTAATGACAGAGAACGAGTGAATGAGGCCAGAGAAGAGCTTATGAGAATGTTGGCAGAAGATGAGCTTAGAGATGCTGTTTTATTAGTGTTTGCTAACAAACAGGTATGCCCAGGAAAGGAGTCTTTCCGTAAGAACTCTTGAAAACATACAGCATATTTGAGTGCTAGATCTTGAACCTGACATTTGTGTTTTCACTGCAATAACAGATAAGCTTTCAGTAAATCTTCAGTTTTGAAGACAGCAGAGCGGTAGTTTAAATTACCATTTTCTCATCTGAAAGGAGCATCCTTTCAAACCGTATTGGGTAATAGAAATTTCTTATATTTTCAGTTGTAGGGAAGAATTCTGCCAGTTTAATTTTTAAGGTTGGCTTAAATAAAGCAGCTGCTCAAGCTCCCTGCAAACAGAGAGGAAGGCCAGAATGCCAGAGACTCCCTGAATTCTTCAGGGTGTTTGAGGAGTAGCATCCTGCTTCGTCGATTGCATAGATTCACTTGTGAAGGGTAAAGAAGCCCTAAGTCTTGTTTAGCAGCAGGAGAGGCAGACCATAAACAGAACAACTACCCTGTACTACTTAATGATGGAAGCTGATCATAAATCATAACTGCAGTCACAGAAAACACTTCCTGATTGGAAGGCAAACAAAACAGACCTTTAATTTGTAAGCAGTTTGGGGTCAACACTGAGGGGCTTGGTTGCTTGGTCCAAATGTCAGCTGCCTGGCTCCTGTTTTCAAGAGAAGAGGAATATTCTATGATATGTGCCTTTGATCGGGGTGTTAAGCCATTGAGACTTCTGTCAGTGTAGGGGGAAGCAGCTTGAGTAGTGAAGTAATCCACCGAGTCTGCTGAAAGAGAAGCTCCAAGAGCTCTCAACTTTATTTTAATGACTTTAAAGCTACTGATCAAAAATGGTTTAGGGAGGCATGTGCTTCTCGGCAACTAGGGGAGACAATGACTTTCTTTCGTTCCCTCAGGACCTGCCGAACGCGATGAATGCAGCAGAAATCACAGACAAACTTGGACTGCATTCTCTTCGTCACAGGAACTGGTATATCCAGGCAACCTGTGCCACTAGCGGAGATGGTCTCTATGAAGGACTGGACTGGTTGTCCAATCAGCTCCGAAACCAGAAATGAAACCATAAACCTTCCTCTTCCCTCTTTTTCCACCCTCCCTCTTATTTCCTCTTATTCGCCCTTCGCTTTACTCTAATGTGGCAAACTGTGCTACTTTGTGGTATTGAGTGCCGGAAGCTGTTTTCATTTCTTTTGTCACAGTATATATTGCATCATGCTGTAAATGTGGCAAATACAAGCCTGAAAACAGTTAGGTTTCTTATTTAATGTAAATAGTTTTTGTTTCCAATGAGGCAGTTTCTGGTACTCCTATGCAATATTACTCAGCTTTTTTTTATTGTAAAGAATCAACTCACTGTTTAGTACTGGGAAGGGAATTAAGTGGGTTAACATAAGGGTTGCCTTGGTCCTTGTGCAGTAGAGCTGAATACCATCTCGGCTGGGTTGTGAGGTCTGTGAGATCAGTTTTGGTGGCTGGTTTTTAACCTGAATTCTGTATTTTTTTAAACAGTCAAGGAAAAGTAAAAACACTTCAGCATACAAAAGCTTGACATCACTTCTGCTGCTCTAGCTCTGATGTGGTGACTTTTGATTCTTTTTGAGATGATGAGGCAATGATCAACACCCCAATTAGCTTCATGTCATTAAAGAACAGATCATTACCGATAGATCTTTGGCTTTGTAGCTTGTAGTATGTGCTCATCCTTGTTCATACTCCTTAAAAGATTTGCCGGATCTTGTTTAGATGAGCTTGCAGACTCATGCTAAACATTTGACTCTAGGTTCAGGTGAGACTTATGGCTTCCATTGAACCTGAGTGACTTCCAGCAGCCAACATTTTTAGCCTGTTGTATTTGTCACAAGTGTTTTGTACTTTTCTTGTGCGTGAACCACTCCAGAAGGCAAACCTTTCCACAGAAAGCACAGCCTGTCCTAGTCCCAAGCTCTATAGGCAGAAAGTCCTGTACTTAACATAAGAATCGCCATGAAAAACACCAAACATCTATGTATAGTGTCTAGGATTAAACAAAAAAAAGCATGAGAGTTTGGAGAGCTGTTCCACTCTATAAGTATTCAATCCCATTTTGGAACAATCCCATATCTGTATATGTGTGAAAACCCTTGGCATCCCTCATACTGCAAGGTTCAGATTTGCCATCAGAAAAAAAGACCTCTCTACTTTTCTTTTGTATTTTGATAAACACTGAAAAAGCTGGAGCTGTTAAACTTTAACTCGAGGAACTATCAGAACTGGTTTATTTAGTGTTGTGGAAACCTTTATTGCTTTCAATACACAAATTAGTAATCAACTGTTTTGTATACTTGTTTTCAGTTTTCATTTCGACAAACAAGCACTGTAATTAAAGCTATTAGAATAAAATCTCTTAACTATTTCATGTTTTTTATGCCTTGCTGTTCATTTGATCATCTTGGCAGAATCATAATGAAATACTTGTTGAATAAAAAGTTTCATGAAACTTGCACTGGCATCGTGTTGTTGTATCAATCACCTCTTTCTGGTACCAGGTGCTGGATTAATGCAAATCCAACCATCTCCTCTATTTTCCAAATGTCATTCCCACCTGGGCTCCTGCAGGTGAGGGGATGGGGCTGGTGCTGGTTGGGTTCTGTGGGACTCTCTTGAGCTTTTTGAGTAATCTCGTTGCTTCCCAAAACAGATTGTTCTTCCTGCTGATCGCACTCCATAAATTAATTAGCAAGTTTTAGAGGGAGGTAATATGAAATCTGCCTTCTTAAATATTTGCATTTGCATTATTCCACTGCGCAGCCCCCTCTGGACCTGGGACAGAGCAACTCCCCATGGATGAGCTAGAGGAGATGTCTCTGCCTGTGGCAGGTGGCTTGGAACTGGATTATCTTTAAGGTCCCTTGCAATCCAAACCATTCTATGGTCCTGCCTTCTCCCATCAGCTGCAGCTTTTTATCACTGATGGTTGTGCTGGGGCTACTGGCCACTTGCAGCCTGTTTTCCTGGCCAGGATTGCAGCAGATTCCCCTTAGGCAGGCTGGAAACCTCCAAAATGGAGCAGCCTATCTGATGGGTGAACCTGGGGCTTTGGGTGGGAATGGGAGTGGACCACTGATGCCCTGGAAGGAGGAGCTGTTGCTCTTGACCTAGCATCAGCTTGCTTGGCCAGAAAGGGGATTTTTGGATGTGCTCCTCCTCTTTCCTGGATGGATTGCACTTCCTCTTGCTTCCCAGGTTTTGTTTCCTCTCTGGATCCTTCCAGCAGCACGGCAGCTGTCTGATACCTGTGCCAGAGCAGCCCTTGTCCTCAGCACATGTTCATCCTCTTAGAATGGGTCCAGAGGAGGCCATGAAGATGATCAGAGGGCTGGATCACCTCCCATACAAGGACAGACTGAGAGAGTTGGAGCTTAGCCTAGAGAGGAGAAGGCTCCAAGGAGATCTAGCAGCCCTCCAGTACTTAAAGGAAGCTTACAGGAAAGCCTGGGAGGGGTTCTTTATCAGGGAACACTGGAATAGGATAAGGGGAAATGGGTTTTTATCTGGAAGAGGGGAGATTTAGATTAGATGGTACAAAGAACTTCATTCTTGTGAGGGTGGTGAGACATGAGCACAGGTTACACAGAGAAGCTGTGGCTGCCCCATCCCTGGAGCTGTTCAAGGCCAGGTTGGATGTGGCTTTGAGCAACAGATCCACAGCAGGGGTTTGGAACTGGGGAGGCTCTGCAAAGGGACCTAAACAGGCTGGAGCGCTGGGCAGAGTCCAATGGCATGAGGTTCAACACGGCCAAATGCCAGATCCTGCACTTGGGGCACAACAACCCTGAGCAGAGCTACAGACTGGGAGAAGCCTGGCTGGAAAACTGCCAGGAGGAGAGGGACCTGGGGGTGTTGGTTGACAGCGACTGACCATGAGCCAGCAGTGTGCCCAGGGGGCCAAGAAGGCCAATGGCATCCTGGCTTGGATCAGAAATGGTGTGACCAGCAGGGCCAGGGAGGTGATTCTCCCTCTGGACTCAGCACTGGTGAGGCCGCTCCTTGAATCCTGTGTCCAGTTCTGTGCCCCTCAGCACAAGAAGGATGTTGAGGCTCTGGAGTGAGTCCAGAGAAGAGCCACGAGGCTGGTGAAGGGGCTGGAGAACAGACCCTATGAGGAGCGTCTGAGAGAGCTGGGGGTGTTTAGCCTGGAGAAGAGGAGGCTGAGAGGAGACCTCATTACTCTCTACAACTACCTGAAAGGAGGTTGTAGAGAGGAGGGAGCTGGGCTCTTCTCCCGAGGAACAGGGGACAGGACAAGAGGGAATGGCCTCAAGCTCTGCCAGGGGAGATTTAGGCTGGAGATTAGGAGGAAGTTTTTCACGGAAAGGGTCATTGGGCATTGGAATAGGCTGCCCAGGGAGGTGGTTGATTCACCTTCCCTGGAGGGGTTTAAGGCACAGGTAGATGAGGTGCTGAGGGACATGGTTTAGTGATTGATAGGAGTGGTTGGACTAGAAGATCCGATGGGTCCCTTCCAACCTGGTTGTTCTATGATTCTATGATTCTATGATTCTATGACTTTGAGGTTCCTTACAACTAAAGCCATTGTATGAGCCTTGGGGTACTGTACAAGAGGCTCATGGAATGGGTCTCTGCTCTGCCCAGTCTCCCAGCAGGGAGCTCAGCCTAAGGTTTCCCAGCCAGGTGTCTGCTCCTTGCACTTCTGGTAGTACAGGGTAAATATCATCAGCCAAATGATGACAAAGGATTATGAAACTCCTGTAACTCTGGCTGATCTTTTGAAATTTCTTTTGCCTTGAGTTTTAAGCTCTGACTCAGGATCTCTGCAGGCCTAACAGGGCAGGTTTTTGGGGTTTTTTTTGTTTTTTTTTTTCATTTATTCCTGGCCTGAGAGGAAGTCGAAGGGCCAACTCTTCTGCTGGTGTTACTTTGTGCTGCTGAAATAAGCAGAGCCCCCTACTCCTTTCTCATCCTTCATCCCTAAAAAGGTAAATGACCCCCTTGGCACTGCAGAGGTGGCTCCTCAGCCATGGCTTTCACCCAAGGTGTATCGGCACCCAAGGCAGCGGCCATGCTGCAGATCCTGCTTCTCCACGCACAGAGGTCAGTTCCGAAAGGAGAAGGCAAGGAATGTGATGATGTCCTCCCACCTCAGGAGCTGTGAGAGCCACCCTGTCAACTCAAGGGAGCACGGGTTTCATTCTGTCCTGGGCTCGGCCAGGCCCTAGGGGTTTTAGTCACCCATCACGCCCAAGGGAAAGGGCGAGCATGAAACACCAGCTCCTTCGGCAGGGCCAGATGCTGCAGTTGGGTGGTTCCTGCCCCATCCACCCAGGAACCAGCGCAACAGCACTGGAACTCTGCAACAGCAGGAACTGGAACAGCAGCACTGGAGCCCTGCAACAGCAGGAACTGGAACAGCAGCACAGGAAGCCTGCAACATCAGGGAGGCAGATGGGATCCACAGCCCTGGGGTGGGGATGAGGCCAGGCTCCTTCACCCCGTCTTGATCTTCTCTATGTTTCTCAGACTTCAGGTGCCTACATGCAGTGCAAGGGGCAAGAGCTGCTCCCCCATTCCTCCATGTGGGGACTGCTCATGGATCTGCAGGAGGAGTCATGGCCCTGGGTGCCATAAGCCACCTTGGGGGCTTATCCGTGATTCCCCCTGTAGTCCCTGGTTCGTTCACCAGCTGCAGTAGACAGAACCAGAGCCCTTTCTGTCTCCCCTGTGCTGCTCCATCCATCCTGGACCCGAACTGTGCTGGGACAGCTGTGCCACGGCCCCTCTGGCAACAGGCTTGGTAGATCAGCACACTCTGACACCAACTGGGACATGATTGGGCTCGGAGCTGCAGGTGTGAATCACCCAGCAGCATCCATCCCACCCACCTGGGAAATAAAGGCAGTGGGAAGCAAGAGCCCACGGAGGGAACAGGCTGCTGGGATTTGTGTGGGCTCTGGGCTTTCTCTCTGCACAAATGTGCTTGGTTCGGCTCTCCTGTAACTCCCACCAGCACAACCAACTTCCCACTCAGCACAACTCTGTTCCATCATCCCCATAGCTGCTTTGCACTGGGACACTCCCAACAGGCACCAGTTCCAGCCTGGACCCCCCAGAATCCCCCACAGGGTGACCTTGACCTGTCTGGTGAGCACAGGCAGGGTCAGAACCTCCAGCCATGGTGCCTGTGCTGGTGGCTTTCTTGGCTGCTGCTGGCTCATCTCCAGCTGCTGTCGACCAGCACCCCCAGGGCCTTTTCTGCAGAGCAGCTTTCTGGCTATTTGTCCTCAAGCTTGCATTAAAAATGAGTATTTATGTGCCTGATGCACCAAAAAGGGGGGGTAGACTTTACATCAATAAATAGAAATATTGATCTAAATGGAGAGGGATCGTCCCGAGTTACTCCGGAGCATTGCCAGCTGCTGGAGTGGCCTCACAAGCACAACAGCCTCATTTGTGTACTTAATGATGCAATTCCTCCTGTTGAAGACGGGGTGGGTTTGTGTGTCTTGTCCCTGGCTGGCGCTCGGCCTTGGTTTGCGCTTCGGTGGCGTTGGAGTAGGTTTCTGTCATGTCAGTGTCCATGAGTGGGACAGGAGGGACGGGGCGGGTTGGGACCAGGCCTGCCGGGTGTCCAACAAGGGCAGCATTCATCGCTGGGGGTGGGGTTGGACACGCAGGATCAGAGCGATGAGCTGGAATAAAGCCCTTCTGTGCTGCTCTCCTCCCTGGCTGTGGGCACGTGTTTAACCTCACTGATGTGGGAGATGCTGCAGAGCAGCTGCGAACTTTGGGGATCCCCCCCCATCCACCCCAAGATGCTTTTTTTGTGAGGGATTGGCCACCTCTTGGCAGGGTCACAGGGCTGTTGCTGTTGGTCTGAGCAGAGGCAGCCCCAGATCCGCTGGTCACAAGTGGCGTCCCCAGGGCTCGGTGCTGGGTCCAGTGCTGTTCAATGGCTTTATCCATGATCTAGATGAAGGGACTGAATGTGTCCTCAGTAAGTTCACATACGACACTGAGCTGGGAGGATGAGGGAACTGGGGGTGTTTAGCCTGGAGAAGAGGAGGTTGAGGGAGACCTCATTGCTCTCTACAACTACCTGAGGGGAGGTTGTGGAGAGGAGGATGATGGCCTCTTCTCCCAAGGGACAGGGGACAGGACAAGAGGGAATGGCCTCAAGCTCCGCCAGGGGAGGTTTAGGCTGGACATTAGGAAAATTTTTTTAACAGAAAGGGTCATTGGGCACTGGAACAGGCTGCCCAGGGAGGTGGTTGATTCACCTACCCTGGAGGTGTTTAAGGGACAGGTGGACAAGGTGCTGAGGGACATGGTTTAGTGTTTGATAGGAATGGTTGGACTCAATGATCCAGTGGGTCTCTTCCAACCTGGTTGTTCTATGATTCTATGATCCTTGCCCCATGGAGAGTACCCAAGCCCTATGGGGAACACCCATCACCCCATGAAGAGCAGAGTTGGCCCTGTGGAGAAGGCTACAGCCTGATCATCATGAAGTCATTGGGTGCAAGATGCACAACCCTCCTGGTGGTGATCCAGCCGCTTTGTTGGCCGTTACTCGAGGGCATTGGAAGAAGACATTAAAACCCACAATAATAATCACAGCTGCATCCAAAGTCTCACTACGCAAGATGTCCACATCATTCCCATCAGCACAACTGGAACCATTCCCAGCACGAGCATCCACCTCACAGCCTTCTCTATGCTAAATCATAGAATCATAGAATCATAGAACAACCACGTTGGAAGAGACCCATCGGATAATCGAGTCCAACCATTCCTATCAAACACTAAACCATGTCCCTCAGCACCTCATCCACCCGTCCCTTAAACACCTCCAGGGAAGGTGAATCAACCACCTCCCTGGGCAGCCTATTCCAATGCCCAATAACCCTCTGTGTGAAAAACTTCCTCCTAATCTCCAGCCTAAATCTCCCCTGGTGGAACTTGAGGCCATTCCCTCTTGTCCTGTCCCCTGTCACTTGCGAGAAGAGGCCAGCTCCCTCCTCTCTACAACCTCCTTTCAGGTAGTTGTAGAGAACAATGAGGTCTCCTCTCAGCCTCCTCTTCTCTAGGCTAAACACCCCCAGCTCTCTCAGCCGCTCCTCATAAGGCCTGTTCTCCAACCCCTTCCCCAGCTTCGTTGCTCTTCTCTGGACTCGCTCCAGAGCCTCAACATCCTTCTTGTGCTGAGGGGCCCACAAATGAACACAGGATTCAAGGAGCGGTCTCACCAGTGCCGAGTACAGAGGGAGAACCTCCCTGGACCTGCTGGTCACACCGTTTCTGATACAAGCCAGGATGCCATTGGCCTTCTTGGCCCCCTGGGCACACTGCTGGCTCATGGTCAGTCGCTGTCGACCAACACCCCCAGGTCCCTCTCCTCCTGGCAGTTTTCCCGCCAGGCTTCTCCCAGTCTGTAGCTCTGCATAGGGTTGTTGTGCCCCAAGTGCAGGACCCGGCATTTGACCGTGTTAAACCTCATCCCACTGGACTCTGCCCAGTCACACCTGGATGAATGGATCCATGGAGTGAGGAGAAGGGTATCTAGGATCACACAGCAGAAAGAGCTACCATTGCTGCCCCAGACTGAAGGCAGGAGCTGCGGCCAGGGAAGGGGCAGCCAGCATCGCAAAACACTCAGCCCTTTGCCGGACTCAGCCCCGGCAACCGCAGAGCTACAGCTTTTTTTTTTTAATTTAATTCCCTTAAAAAATATATAGACTATGTGAGATCTCCCTGGAAAAAAACTCCCTCTCAGTCACCCGAATCGGAGTCGTGGCGCTGCCTGACCCCACGGGAAGGAGGAGATCTGCTCCTGCTCCTCTTCCTCCCCTTGCGCCGTGGGGACGAGTGCCGACCGTGGCTGTCCCTGCTGTGACTTCGCCGACGGGCAGGGTGGCGCGTGGGGCTCCTGCCTGAATCCCGGCTGCCGGCAGAGGAATCCGTGTCGTGCCGACGCCGGGTGCTGTGCCGTGATATCTCTGGGCACTGCTGGGTTTTCCTTCGGTGGTGCCTACAGGGATCACAGAATCATAGAATAGTTATGGTTTGGAAGGGACCTTCAAGATCTAGTTCCAATGCTCCTTCCATGGGCAATGACACCTCCCACTAGATCAGGTTACCCAAGGCCACATCCAACCTGGCCTTGAACACCTCCAGGGATGGAGCAGCCAACCCTTCCCTGGGCAACCTGTTCCAGGGCCTCACAACTCTCACGGTAAAGAAATTCTTCCTAATGTCTGGTCTAAATCTGCCCTTCTCCAGTTTGTCCCCATTCCCCCTTGTCCTATCACCAAAAGCCTTTATGAACAGCCTCCCTCCAGCTTTCTTGGAGGCTCCTTTCAGGTACTGGAAGGTCGCTATAAGATCTCCTTGGAGCCTTTTCTTCTCCAGGCTGAACAAGCCCAACTCTATCAGCCTGTCATGAGATTAGGGATACTTGGGGATGCCCACAAGCCAATTTTAGGATAAAAAAAGGATCGGAGAACAAGTCTTATGAGGAGCAGCTGGGCTGGTTTAGCCTAAAGAGGAGGCTGAGGGAAGATATTACTGCTCTCTACAAGAACCTACAAGAAGGTTGTAGAGAGATGGGTGCTGGTCTCTTCTCCCAAGTGACAGCTGATCGGACAAGAAGGAATGGTCTCAAGCCGCGTCAGGAGAAGTTTAGATTGGACATTAGGAAAAATTTCTTCACAGTAAGGGTTATCAGGCAGTGGTGTGGTCAGCACCCCTGGAGATGTTTAGATGAAGTGCTTGGGAACATAATTTAGTAGTGGACAGGTACAGTTGGAATCGATGATCTCAAAGGTCTTTTCCAACCTAATGATTCTACGATCCTATGACTTTGGGAAGCCAGGAGATGCCCATGGGGCATCCTGTGACCATGCAGCTCTCCTGTACCCTTCATCTCATCTTCCAGCCATGATTCCCTGTGATCTCCAGTCCCAGGCCCTCTTCCCATGACCAGGGCTCAGCCCCAATCATAGAATCATAGAATCACAGAACAACCAGGTTGCAAGAAACCCATCAGATCATCAAGTCCAACCATTCCTACCAAACACTAAACCATGGCCCTCAGCACCTCATCCACCTGTGCCTTAAACACCTCCAGGGAAGGTGAATCAACCACCAACATGGGCAGCCTCTGACACTGCCCAATGACCCTCTGTGTGAAAAACCTCCTCCTAATCTCCAGCCTAAATCTCCCCTGGCAGAGCTTGAGGCCATTCCCTCTTGTCCTATCCTGTCACTTGGGAGAAGAGCCCAGCTCCCTCCTCTCCACAACCTCCTTTCAGGTAGTTGTAGAGATTAATGAGGTCTCCTCTCAGCCTCCTCTTCTCCAGGATAAACACCCCCAGCTCTCTCAGCCGCTCCTCATAAGGCCTGTTCTCAAGCCCCTTCACCAGCCTCGTGGCTCTTCTCTGGACTCGTTCCAGAGCCTCAACATCCTTCTTGAGGTGAGGGGCCCAGAACTGCACACAGTATTCAAGGAGTGAATCCCAATCCAACCAACCTCTCATCCTGCTCTGGAGAAGAATCAGAGGATGAGGAGGCAACATCCTTCCTGTGATGCTTGTCCTTCTTCTTCTCTTTCTTGTGTTTCTTCTTTTTCTTTTTCTTCTTCTCCTTCCTGGATTTCTTGCTGCCCTCCGCTCTGTGGGGAAGTGACCCAAGCAGTGAGAAGCCCTGCCCTGCACATCCTCCCAGCTGCTCCGAGAACTCATCCCTATCCCTCCCTCTACCTGCATCCCACCACACTCCTCTCTGGCCACGGAGAAGCCCCCAGCCACATGTTTTTGGGGCAAAGCGAAGGCTTGGGGGTGTTCCAGGGGGATGCAGAAGAAGCTCGATTACCAAACGGATCCAGAGAAGCATTTTATAAAATACCGACAACCAAAATATAATTTCTGGTCCTTTCCCACCAAGAGGACTGTTGCCTTCCTCACCGTTTCTCCTCCACCTTCTCCTCTTTCTCCTGTTTCTTCTTGGAGCCAGATGGCTCAGGGCTGCTGGTGACTTTCTGGTGCTGGGGAGAAAAAGAGAGTCCATGACCCTACAGCTTCGAATTATAAGCAAAGAAGACTTACTCCCTTTAAAAATGAAATTTAATTTGGGAAAAAAATAAAATAAAATGAAATTTTATTTAACTTGAAAAAACCCCTTAATATTAAATAAAAATTATATTTAAATTAAATCAAATTTATTTTGGAAAAATTAAATATAAATTAAATTTAGGGAAAAAAAATGAAATTATGTTTGGGGAAAAAATTAAAACACCTTCAAGAGCCGCTTCCAAATTAAAACTCACACAAATTAACGCTGTCTAAACAGGACACAGGGACCTCTTGTGGGTCTCTGCGCTCCAGCTTTGCTTAAAAATTAAAGATTTCAAGTGCACGGCAGAGCTTTTTGCCTTTTTCCTGCCTTTTTTTCAAATCTCCCCAGGATGTGGCCTGCGTACCGTGAAGACAGAAAGCCCCAACTTGGCCGCCTCCTTGTCCTCCTTGGAGAGCATCACGCGGCCAGCGCTGCCACTGGGGAGAGATGTCGCCGCAATGAATCACAAAACGAAATAAAAACACAAAATAAAAAAGCGTAATGATGGTATATTGCATGAAAATTGTAAAAGCAAAGAATCGTAGACCGGTTTGGGTTGGAGGGGACTGTGAAGATCAACCCTATGAGTGCTACAGACTATGAGAAGTCTGGCTGGAGAGCTGCCTGGAGGAGAAGGACCTGGGGGGTTGGTTGTACATGAGCCAGCAGTGTGCCCAGGTGGCCAAGAAAGCCAATGGCATCTTGGCTTGGATCAGAAACAGTGTGACCAGCAGGTCCAGGGAGGTTATTCTCCCTCTGGACTCAGCACTGGTGAGGCCGCTCCTCAAATCCTGTGTTTAGTTCTGGGCTTCTCAGCACAAGAAGGATGTTGAGGCTCTGGAGCGAGTTCAGAGAAGAGAAACGGAGCTGGTGAAGGGGCTGGAGAACAGGTCTTATGAGGAACAGTTGAGAGAGCTGGGGGGGGTTAGCCTAGAGAAGAGGAGGCTGAGGGGAGACCTCATTACTCTCTACAACTACCTGAGGGGAGGTTGTAGAGAGGAGGGAGCTGGGCTCTTCTCCCAAGTGACAGGGGACAGGACAAGAGGGAATGGCCTAAAGCACCGCCAGGGGAGGGTCAGGCTGGACATTAGGAAAAATATTTTCACAGAAATGGTCATTGGGCACTGGAACAGGCTGCCCAGGTAGGTGTTTGATTCACCTTCCCTGGAGGTGTTTAAGGGACAGGTGGACGAGGTACTAAGGAACATGGTTTAGTGTTTGATAGGAATGGTTGGCCTTGATGATCTGGTGGGTCTTTTCCAACCTGGTGATTCTATGATTCTCCTCCACCAACACCCCCAGGACCTTCTCTGCAAGGCTGCTCTCAATCTCTTCATCAATACTGAGAGCTGCCCCAACCCACGTGCAGGATCTCGCACTTGGCCTCGTCAAACCTCATGAAGTTTTCACCGGCCCAATCATGAAATAGTTGAAACGGCTCTGAAATAAGGAAGGGTTGGAGTACCTGGAGCTGCCCAAGCCCACCACTCGGTCCACGTTCTTCTCATCTCGGTCGGCACCATCCCGCTTGCACACCTCTGCCAGGTCCTAGGATGGGAGGAGAGCACCTGGTGTGTCTGTGTATTGCCCCAAAATAGAGGGGGGACACCAGCACCCCCCTGCATGGGACATCCTGGCTTGGATCAGAAATGGTGCGACCAGCAGGTCCAGGGAGGTGATTCTCCCTCTGGACTCGGCACTGCTGAGGCCGCTACTTGAATCCTGTGTTCAGTTGTGGGCCCCTCAGCACAAGAAGGATGTTGAGGCTCTGGAGCGAGTCCAGAGAAGAGCAATGAAGCTGGTGAAGGGGCTGGAGTAGGGGCTGGAGAACAGACCCTATGAGGAGCGGCTGAGAGAGCTGGGGTTGTTTAGCCTGGAGAAGAAGAGGCTGAGAGGAGACCTCATTACTCTCTACAACTACCTGAAAGGAGGTTGTAGAGAGGAGGGAGCTGGGCTCTTCTCCCAAGGGACAGGGGACAGGACAAGAGGGAATGGCCTCAAGCTCCACCAGGGGAGATTTAGGCTAGAGATTAGGAGGAAGTTTTTCACACAGAGGGTTATTGGGCATTGGAATAGGCTGCCCAGGGAGTTGGTTGATTCACCTTCCCTGGAGGTGTTTAAGGGACGGGTGGATGAGGTGCTGAGGGAGATGGTTTAGTGTTTGATGGGAATGGTTGGACTCGATTATCCGATGGGTCTCTTCCAACCTGGTTGTTCTATGATTCTATGATGCTGGAGGACCTGTGGTGCCCCTCTCACCTCCTTGCTGAGGCCGGTGGGCTGCCTCTTCACGTTCTTGTAGCCCCTATGAAACCAAAAGCAGGTGATGGAGTTGGGGGGGATGCCTCACACACCCTGTTTTTTGGGGGGAGGAGGAGATGTAGACGTACAGAGCTGCCATCATGGCCTCCTGCTCGGCCAGGCGGACAGCGGCCAGCTCTTCCTCGCGGGATAATGCGGGAGCTGTCTCCTTCTTGCCTTTGGCATACCAGGTCAGGTCCTTCCCCTTCTGCCACCGGCCCACCGGTGCCATCAAGGAGTTCCCTGCAGGAGGAGACACCCCCACGTTCCCCCCGAAACCCATCATCGAACCCAAAAACCATCATCGCACCCAAAAACCTCCATCCGCAACCCCCAAATTGGAGATGGTGATGAAGATACAGGCGGGGTTCAGTCCTTACCCAGGTAGTTCTCACGTTGTTTGTCTGTCTTGACGTCCTCCCAGCTGAACTGGTCCTGGCCCCCCCGGACCCCTCCTCGGGAGGAGCCGAACATGGTCCTGGCTTGGTGACACCTGTAAGGGAATCAGTCCAGGATTTGGCCACCACACCTCCTCTGTGCAAAGCCAGCCGTGATCTCCTGGGAGGATGAGGAGGAAACATGCTCTGGGGAGGGGACACCAAAGCCTGGGGAGGAGGAGCAAGGATGCCCAGAGAAGGGGATCACAAGGGGGTGCAAAGCCTGGAGGGTGCCAGGTTTGGGGGGGTTGTCCGTTCCTAGGAGGGGCTCTCATGGCTGGAAAACATGACATGGACATGGTTTAGTGTTTGATAGGAATGGTTGGACTTGATGATCCGATGGGTCCCTTCCAACCTGGTGATTCTATGATTCTGTGAAAAGGGGGAATGCACGGCGCGAGGTGGGGAAGATGCACAGCTGGAGGGGCTTGCACAGCTGGAAAAGGGGGGAATGCACAGCTTGGGGTGGGGAAGAGGCACATCTGGAGGGGTTGCACATCTGGAAAGGGGGGAAAATGACTTGGGGTGGGGAAGATGCACAGCTGGAGGGGGCTGCACAGCTGGAAAGGGGGAGAACACATGGCCTGGGGTGTGGGGGGGAGGGCTCGCACAGCTGGAAAGGGGGGAGCACAGAGCTTGAGTGGAAGACACACAGCTTGGAGGGTGGGTCGGTTTGCACAGCTGGAAGGGGGAGAATCACACAGGTGGGAAGGGGGAAAGCACAGCTGGATTGTGGGATGCAGGGATTGGGGGAGGATGCATGGATGGAGATTGGGGGGTATACAGTTATCATAGAATCATAGAACAACCAGGTTGGAAGGGACCCATCGGATCTTCTAGTCCAACCATTCCCATCAAACACTAAACCAAGTCCCTCAATACCTCATCCACCCCTCCCTTAAACACCTCCAGGGAAGGTGAATCAACCACCTCCCTGGGCAGCCTATTCCAATGCCCAATGACCCTCTGCGTGAAAAACTTCCTCCTAATCTCCAGCCTAAATCTCCCCTGGGGGAGCTTGAGGCCATTCCCTCTCGTCCTGTCCCCTGTCCCTTGGGAGAAGAGCCCAGCTCCCTCCTCTCTACAACCTCCTGTCGGGTAGTTGTAGAGAGCAATGAGGTCTCCTCTCAGCCTCCTCTTCTCCAGGCTAAACACCCCCAGCTCTCTCAGCCGCTCCTCATAGGTTCTGTTCTGAGCACAGCCCAGGGGCTGACTCAGGGCCCAAGTAAGGGGTTGCAGGGCTGGAAAAGAGGGAATTGCTCCTAGCATGGGTTGGGGAGGGTGGGGTTGTACATGGCTGAAAAGGGGGGAATGCAGGGTCTGGGGCGAAGGGAGTGGGTATTGCACGGCTCGGGGAGTGGAGTGCATGGCCCAGGAGGGTCAGCATGCAAGGGGAGGGTCTGCACTGCCTGGAATGGCACACGGGGAGCCCGGGATGCTCAAGGGGTTTGTAAACCTCGGGGATAAACACGGCCCCCCCCACCCCAGCACGCACCTCGCTCCGGCCCGCGCGCCCCGGACGCTACCACTGCGAGCCGCGGGGGGGGGGGGGGGGGAAGTGGAGGAGGGGGGAGTGGCGACGTGGGCGATACCACCGCACCGAGCGCGGGGGGGAAGGATGCAGGCAGGGCATCCATGGAGCGAGGGAATGAAAGTCATAGAATCATAGAGCAACCAGGTTGGAAGAGACCCATCAGATCATCGAGTCCAACCATTCCTATCAAACACTAAACCATCTCCCTCAGCACCTCGTCCACCTGTCCCTTAAACACCTCCAAGGAAGGTGAATCAACCACCTCCCTGGGCAACCTGTTCCAATGCCCAATGACCCTTTCTGTGAAAAACTTCCTCCTAATCTCTAGTCTAAATCTCCCCTGGCAGAGCTTGAGGCCATTCCCTCTTGTCCTGTCCCCTGTCTCTTGGGAGAAGAGCTCAGCTCCCTCCTCTCTACAACCTCCTTTCAGGCAGTTGTAGAGAGTAAATCATAGAATCATAGAACAACCAGGTTGGAAGAGACCCACCGGATCATCGAGTCCAATAGTTCCTATCAATAAAATTAACTCCAACTCTCTCAGCATGGCCTTCTACAGGAGATGCTCCAGCCCCCTGATCATCCTTGGAGCCTCCTCTGGACCCATTCCAACAGCTGCACCTCCTTCGTAGGTGAAGGATTCCAAAACTGGACACAAGAGTATAGATGAGGTCTCACAACGGGGGAATAGAGGAGCAGAATCCCCTCTGTCAACCTGCTGGCCACATTTCTTTTCATAGAATCATAGAATCATAGAACAACCAGGTTGGAAGAGACCCATCAGATCATAGAGTCCAACCATTCCTATCAAACACTAAACCATTTTGACACAGCCCAGGATGGAGTTGGCTTTCTGGGCTGTGAGTGCACCTTGCCAGCTCTTGTTGAGCTTCTTGTTCTTGTTGAGGCTCTGGAGCGAGTCCAGAGAAGAGCAATGAGGCTGTTGAAGGGGCTGGAGAACAGGCCCTATGAGGAGCGGCTGAGAGAGCTGGGGTTGTTTAGCCTAGAGAAGAGGAGGCTGAGAGGAGACCTCATTACTCTCTACAACTACCTAAAAGGAGGTTGTGTAGAGGAGGGAGCTGGGCTCTTCTCCCAAGGGACAGGGGACAGGACAAGAGGGAATGGCCTCAAGCTCTGCCAGGGGAGATTTAAGCTAGACATTCGGAGGAAGTTTTTCACGGAAAGGGTCATCGGGCACTTGAGTTGGCTGCCCAGGGAGGTGGTTGATTCACCTTCCCTGGAGGTGTTTAAGGCACAGGTGGATGAGGTGCTGAGGGACATGGTTTAGTGTTTGATAGGAATGGTTGGACTCGATGATCCGATGGGTCTCTTCCAACCTGGTGATTCTATGATTCTATGATTCTCATCCCTCAGCACCCCCGAGTACTCCTTTGCAGGGCTCCTCTCCATCACATCATCCCCCAACCTGTACCGAAACCATGGGTTGCCCTGACCCAGAGGTAGAACCTTGTAATTGGCCTTGTTGAACCTCACAAGGTTCTCAGAGACCCACTTCCCCAGCCTGTCCAGGTCCCTCTGGATGACATCTTGTCCTTCCACAGTGGCATCCCAGGGGTTGCTGCCCCTCTGGGTGACTGACTGCTCATTGTCAATATTTTAATAACGAGAAAACACACAGAACTGGCTGCTCCACAAATTTATTTGAAACCGATGCGGCCCCAGGGGCGTCATTTCTTCCAGAAGCGTTTGTAGGTGTCCAGGTCGATACCTTGGATGTCCTCCTCCATCTTGGGTTTCGGCTTTCCTGGAAATTGCTTCCGCAAGCGAGCCTTGCGTTCGGCCTCTGGCAGCGTGCTGCTGTCCAGGGGCAGCTGGAGGGATGGCAGGATCATAGAATCATGGAATGGGTTGGGTTGGAAGGGACCTCAAAAGTCACAGAATCATGGAATCGTAGAATTGATAGAAATGGTTGGACTTGATGATCTGGTGGGTCTCTTCCAATCTGGTGATTCTATGATTCTATGATCTATGAATGGTGTGGGTTGGAAGGGACTATGAAGGTCATAGTACTGTAGAGTCACAGAATCATAGGATGAGTTGGGTGGGAAGGGACCATGACAGTCATAGAATCATAGAGTGGTAGAGTGGTTTGGGTTAGGAGGGACCAGGAAAGTCATAAAATCATGGAATGGTTTGGGTTGGAAGGGACCAGGGAAGTCATAAGATCATGGAATGGTTTGGGATGAAAGGGACCACAAAGGTCACAGCATCATAGAATGGTTTAGGCTGGAAGGGACCAGGAAAGTCATAAAATCATAGAATGGTTTGGGCTGGAAGGGTCCATGGAAGTCAGAGAATTAGAGAACATAGGATGGGTTGGGTTGGAAGGGATCATGACAGTCATAGAATCATAGAATTGGTAGAGTGGTTTGCGTTAGGAGGGACCAGGAAAGTCATAAAATCATGGAATGGTTTGGGATGGAAGGGACCACAAAGGTCACAGCATCATAGAATGGTTTAGGCTGGAAGGGACCAGGAAAGTCATAAAATCATAGAATGGTTTGGGATGGAAGGGACCATGAAAGTCATAAAATCATAGAATGGTTTGGGCTGGAAGGGACCATGAAAGTCAGAGAATTAGAGAACATAGGATGGGTTGGGTGGGAAGGGACCATGACAGTCATAGAATCAATAGAGTGACAGAAAGTTTTGGGTTAGGATGGACCAGAAAACTCATAAAATCATGGAATGGTTTGGGTTGGAAGGGACCACAAAGGTCATAGAATCACAGAATGGTTTAAGCTGGAAGGGACCAGGAAAGTCATAAAATCATAGAATGGGTTGGGTTGGAAGGGACCATGGAAGTCCCCAGCCACCCCAAGCCTCCTCCTTACCATCAGGATCTTCTTGGGCTCCTTGTACCGCAGGCGGGTGGTGGAGCCGTCAGTGTGGACCAGGAGGACAGGGTAGAGGCGGCCGTACTGCTGACGTTGGAGGTGGGAGACGGCGACGCGGTTGGAGTTGTGGCGGATGGAGGCAGTGACGGCCAGCGGAGGCTTGGGAAGGACGGGGGCACCACGCAGGGCACTGTGAGGATGGAGAAGGGGCTGAGGGATCACCAGTGCACCTTGAATCTTGGTGCAGTTTTGGGGTCCTCACTACAAGAAGGACATTGAGGGGCTGGAGCACATCTGGAGAAGGGAACGGAGCTAGAGAACAAGTTTTATGAAGGAACTGGGAGGATGGAGAAGAGGCTGAGGGGTCACCAGTGCACCCTGAATCTTGGTGCAGGTTTGGGGTCCTCACTACAAGGACATTGAGGAGCTGGAGCACATCGGGAGAAAGGAATGGAGCTAGAGGACAAGTTTTATGAGGGAACTGGGAGAATGGAGAAGGGTCTGAGGGGTCACCAGTGCACCTTGAATCTTGGTGCTGTTTTTGGGCCCCTCACTACAATAAGGACATTGATAGGAATGGTTGGACTTGATGATCCGATGGGTCTCTTCCAACCTGGTTATTCTATGAAGGGCTGGAGCACATCTGGAGAAGGGAACGGGGTTGGGGAACAAGTTTTAAGAGGGAACTGGGCTTTTTTAGCCTGGAGAAGGCAGATGGGCAACCTCATCATTCTCTACAGCTCCCTGAAAGGAGGTTGTAGGGAGGTGGGAGTTGGTTTCTTTTCCCAAGAAACAAGGAATGGGATGAGAGGGAATGGCCTCAAGTTGCTCTAAGGCAGGTTCAGGTTGGTTATCAGGAAACGTTCCCTCCCTAAAAGTGACGTCAAGCATTGCACGAGGCTGCTCGGGATGGTGGTGGAGTCATCATCCCTGGAGGAATTTAAAAGACATGGAGATGCGGTGCTCAGGGATAACGTTTAGTGCTGGACTTGGCAGTGTTGGGTTTACAGTTTGACTCGATGATATTAAAGGTCTTTTCCAACCCGACTGTGACTGTGTCCAGGCGTGGATCACTGCCACCACCCTCACCTCAGCACCCGGCCCACGGCTGCCATCCCAGTCCAGGTGCTCGGCTGAACCCACAGTGCCCGGAGGTGGGACGGAGGCCTGTGTGGACAGACAGCCTGGTGGAAAAAGAGCATTCCTGGTGCGGACAAGGGGGCCAGCCCCATGTCCCTATCGCGTGGTGGCTTCCTACCATGCTCCCCCCCACTATGAAGCCCCAGCTATGGTTGATGGTTGGACTTGATGATCCGGTGGGTCTCTTCCAACCTGGTGATTCTATGATTCTATGATGTCACCCCTCCTGCCTCAGTAATGGTTCACACCCCCCAGGCGCTTCCCCAGTCATGGCTCAGCTCCACTATAGCCTCCTCCAAGCGGGGTTCAGCCCCACCATGACACCCCTCCAGCCCCCACCATGGTTCAGCTCCATCACAGCTCAATAACGGTTCAACCCCACCATGTCCCCCTCCATCTCGGCAATGGTTCAGCCCCCTCTGACCCCCTCCAACCCCATCATGGCTCCCCCACACCTCAGTAATGGTTCAGCCCCATCATCCCCCCACCCGTCATCCCCTCCCCCAAAATCATGATTCAGCCCCACTAGCCCCCCCCCATCTCTACATGGTTCAGCCCCACCATCCTCCCCCCCAATCATGGTTCAGCCCCACCATCCTCTTCCCCCAATCATGGTTCACTCTCACTATGCCCCCCCATCTCTGCAATGGTTCAGCCCCACCATCCTCTTCCCCCAATCATGGTTCAGCCCCACTATGCCTCCCCCCACCTCAATAATGGTTCAACCCCCTCACAGCTTCCCCCCCCCAATAATGGTTCAGTCTCACTATGGCTCCCCCTATCCCGGCAATAGTTCCCCATGCCCCCCTATCCCCCCAATGGTTCAGCCCCCCATGCCCCCCTCATTCCTTCAATGCTTCAGACCCCAATCCCCCCCATCCCCGCAATGGTTCAGCCCCCCATGCAGCCCCACCCCCCATCCCTGCAATGCTATCCCCTCTCCTCCCCATTATGGTTCAG
>JAUMJK010002032.1:0-48833 GCA_033558105.1 Coccyzus lansbergi
GTCCCCCCTCCCAGCATGCACCGCGTCCCCCGCCTCCGAGGGCGCCGTGCTGCTCGGCCACACTTCCCGGCATGCACCGCGCTCCACCCAGTCATGGCCACGGCGCTCTCCCCGCCACACCTCCCAGCACGCACCGGGCCCGAGCTTGTTCCGGCCACCCCGCCGCGCCTCCCAGCACGCACCGCGCTCGCACACCTAAGGGACGCCCACGCCTTTTGGCCACTCCTCCCGGCGTGCACCGCGCGGCCGCCATGCAATGGGAACAGGGCCTCCTTGCCACTTCTCCCGGCATGCACTGCGGCCCACTTCCCGCCACCCCTCCCGCCACGCCCCGGTCCCGGAAGTAGCCGCGCGGCGCGGGCCTCGCTGTCTCCGCTGCCGCCATGGCCTCCGTGCGAGCCCCCGCGGCCCGAGGCGGCGCCCGGCCCCCCGTGCGGGCCCCAGCCCCTGCCGAGGTGCGTCTGTGCGAGTCGGGGCCAGGGCGCGAGTCATTCAGTCGGGGAATGGTTTGGTTCGGAAGGGCCCGTCCGGTTCCTCCCCCTCTACCGTGGGGGTTATGGAACAGGCCTTTTTCCTAGCGGGTTTGCGGTAACGGAGCAAGGAGGCAGAGCCCCCAGACCCCTTCGCGTTCTCTGTTGCCTTCTCCCTCTCCTTCCCGTCCCCTACCGCCCTCTCCCTCTCCTTCTCCCCATCCCCTCCAGCCGCCTTTCTCCTTCTCGTTCCCCTCCAGCCGCCTTTCCCCTACTCGTTCCCCTCCAGGCACCTTTCTCCTCGTTCCCCTCCAGCTGCCTTTCCCCTCTCGTTCCCTTCCAGCTGCCTTTCCTCTTCTCCTTCTCCTCCAGTTGCCTTCCCCTCCTTGTTCCCCCCTGCGAGGGCCTGGAGCTGGCAGACAGCATCACTTCTGCTCACCCGGGGATGCTCAGCAACATTAGAGAAAGCTCGTGTCTTAAAAAGCCCAGAGCCTTAAATCTGTCAAAAAATGGCTTGGTTGGAAATGACCTAAACAGGCTGGACCGCTGGGCAGTGTACAATTGCATGAGGTTTAACACAGCCAAATGCCGGGTCCTGCACTTGGGGCACAACAACTCTATGCAGAGCTACAGACTGGGAGAAGCTCTGCCAGGGGAGATTTAGGCCGAGATTAGGAGGAGGTTTTTCACAGAAAGGGTCATTGGGCATTGGAATAGGCTGCCCAGGGAGGTGGTTGATTCACCTTCCCTGGAGGGGTTTAAGGGATGGGTGGACAAGGTCTTAAGGGACTTGGTTTAGTGTTAGATAGAAATGGTTGGACTAGAAGATCGGATGGGTCCCTTCCAACCTGGTTATTCTGTGATTCTATGAGAGTGAGTCCATCTGTACCTGTCTGCTACACGAGCTCTGAGCCGATTGTCAGCACAAACCAACAGTCTAATTTAAGTGGTTTAGTTATTATAGACTTTTCCTTTTTCTCTTTGCACTTGGGGCACAGCAATGTGTTTCCAGGGTCATAGAATAACCAGATTGGAAGAGACCCATCAGATCATTGAGTCCAACCATTCCTATCAAACACTGAACCATGTCCCTCAGCACCTCATCCACCCGTCCCTTAAACCCCTCCAGGGAAGGTGAATCAACCCCCTCCCTGGGCAGCCTCTGCCAGTGCCCAATGACCCTTTCCATGAAATATTTTTTCCTGATGTCCAACCTGACCCTCCCCTGGCAGAGCTTGAGGCCATTCCCTCTCATCCTGTCCTGTGTCCCTTAGGAGGAGAGACCAGCTCCCTCCTCTCCACAACCTCCTTTCACGCAATTGCAGAGAGCAATGAGGTCTCCCCTCAGCCTCCTCTTCTCCAGGAAAAACACCCCCAGCTCTCTCAACTGTTCCTCTACAAGGATGACACCTTGTAGGTAGTTTCAGGTTCTCTTCATGGTGTGCATAGTAATTTCTCTAGCAGAGCATCACGTCCTCACACAAACAAGCTCTTTGTTGTCTCCTTTTTAGTTAAACACACTTAAAATTCTGCTGTTACCTTCCAGGCCACAAAGACCAAACCCGCAGAAGAGAGCGATGCTCCTCCAGCCAAGAGAGCCCCCATCTTCTACGGCAGCTTGGAAGAGAAGGAAAAGGAGCGTCTGGCGAAAGGAGAGTCGGGGCTGCTGGGAAAAGAGGGGATGAAAGCTGCCATTGAGGCTGGCAACATTAACATAAGCAGTGGTGAGAATGTTTAACCACCTTTTCTTTTCTGTCTCGCTCTGGAGAAGCCTGGCTGGAAAACTGCCAGGAGGAGAGGGACCTGGGGGGGTTGGTTGACAGCGACTGAACATGAGGCAGCAGTGGCCCAGGTGGCCAAGAAGGCCAGTGGCATCCTGGCTTGGATCAGAAATGGCCTGACCAGCGGGTCCAGGGAGGTGATTCTCCCCTGTACTCAGCACTGGTGAGGCCGCTCCTTGAATCCTGTGTTCAGTTGTGGGCCCCTCAGCACAAGAAGGATGTTGAGGCTCTGGAGCGAGTCTAGAGAAGAGCAACGAAGCTGGGAAGGGGCTGGAGAACAGACCCTATGAGGAAGGGCTGAGAGAGCTGGGGTTGTTTATCCTGGAGAAGAGGAGGCTGAGAGGAGACCTCATTACTCTCTACAACTACCTGAAAGGAGGTTGTGGAGAGGAGGGAGCTGGGCTCTTCTCCCAAGGGACAGGGGACAGGACACGAGGGAATGGCCTCAAGCTCCACCAGGGGAGATTTAGGCTGGAGATTAGGAGGAAGTTTTTGACGGAAAGGGTCATTGGGCATTGGAATAGGCTGCCCATGGAGGTGGTTGATTCACCTTCCCTGGAGGCGTTTAAGGCACGGGTGGATGAGGTGCTGAAGGCCTTGGTTTAGTGTTTGATAGGAATGGTTGGACTGGAAGATCCTGTGGGTCTCTTCCAACCTGGTTGTTCTGTGATTCTGTGATTGTCGCTTCTCAAAGTCTCTCTGCTTTGAGCATTATTTAACATCAAACCTGTGAGACCTTTTCTGGGAATGATTGGATCTTCCTGTTTGAGAAAGATCTCTTGTCCGGTTTTCAATTTGATGGTTTTGTTTCTCGTCCAGGTGAGGTCTTTGATCTCGAAGACCACATGAGCGAGCGGCAGGCGGAGGTGCTGGCTGAGTTTGAGCGCAGGAAGAGAGCTCGGCAGATCAACGTTTCCACGGACGACTCCGAAGTGAAGGCTTGCTTGCGAGCGCTCGGCGAGCCCATCACGGTCTTTGGAGAAGGCCCCGCGGAGAGGAGAGAGAGGTGCTGTGTCTGCTCCGAGTGTTGCAGATGGTGAAATCTCAGCTATACCCAGTTCATTACAGAAAGTTTTGCTTGTAGTTGGGGCACAGCAAGTACTGCTAGTGAGTTGTAAGGGTCTAATGGATTATGCTAAGAAGACGAGGCAGAGTTGCTAACAACATAAATGTTTATTAAAAATTAAATGCGCATCAGAAAATAAACTGGTCGACCAGGATCCTCGCTAACAAAGGGCGAGAATCCCAGGCTAACGCATTGGGGAATATTTATAGCCCCATAGATACACATAACAAGTTAGATAATACAAGCCTTAGACCAGTAATCTTCAAGGCTGCAGCTCACAGTGCTCTGTTTTTCGTCCAAACAGTTTCAAGCTGCCCAGATCCTCCTTTTTCTCTTATCTCTGTACCTCCTGGCTGTAAGAGTTCACATAATGGCCTGTTCTTTGGCTTAACAAGGAGAACTGAGGACTTTTGGGGGAATTTGTGCAGCCCTAGAAGGGGCCTCTTCAGAGGGTCTCTTACAGTCCCTTGATTCTGCAGTAATTTCAGGTGTTATGGTAATATTGGGGTGTTCTGTGTGCTCAACACAATAACACTTGGTTACAGTGCAGCAGGAACTAAACAACCCTGGAGAAGAGGAGGCTGAGAGGAGACCTCATTACTCTCTTCAACTACCTGAAGGGAGGTTGTAGAGAGGAGGGAGCTGGGCCCTTCTCCCAAGGGACAGGGGACAGGACAGGAGGGAATGGCCTCAAGCTCCACCAGGGGAGATTTAGGCTAGAGATTAGGAGGAAGTTTTTCACACAGA
Organism: Coccyzus lansbergi; assembly: GCA_033558105.1. Lineage (NCBI taxonomy): Eukaryota > Metazoa > Chordata > Aves > Cuculiformes > Coccyzidae > Coccyzus > Coccyzus lansbergi. The sequence goes on from JAUMJK010002032.1 coordinate 4,065, forward strand.
GGGTCATTGGGCATTGGAATAGGCTGCCCAGGGAGGTGGTTGAGTCACCTTCCCTGGAGGTGTTTAAGGGTCGGTTGGATGAGGTCTTGAGGGACTTGGTTTAGTGTTTGATAGGAATGGTTGGACTAGAAGATCCACTGGGTCCCTTCCAACCTGGTTGTTCTATGATTCTAGGAACGCTGAGGAGGAAAGAACAGCAGGGATCGTTCGCCAGGTTCAATGAGAACTCGCCGAGTGAACGCAATTTAATGTGTTTCTTTCCAGATTAAGAAATATCCTGTCGGTGGTTGGCACAGATGCCTTGAAAAAGACTAGGAAAGATGACGACAGGTCTAAGAAATCCAAAGAGGAGGTAAGGGTCTCTCTTGTTCTCTCAGTGCTGAGGGAGAGGCGTGTGCTACCCTCTGAGATACTGTACTTTGATGGTCCCTGTTGTGTCTAAGACTCGTGGCTTTGGTCAGTCTGGATTCCTGTCTTGCCCCATCTCATCTCGTTCTTTCATGCTTCTGCAGTGTTGCCCATTCGAGCAGAACCGCAGCAATAGTTTATCTAAATCAGGAGCGTTACATCTCCCTTGTGCTTTTGCAGGCCCAATGCTGTGCTGTGCACAGCATCTAATGCAGGAGGTTGGTCGTTCGGACAGTTAATTAGCACAGCAAAGTCCTTTTTTGCTGTTTTTCTTCATACCTGGGAAGAAAAAAATATGTTCCTGCTCCTTCATTTGATTCTTCTTTCTTCCTACTTCTCCTGTTTCTTCTCTAGTTCATTTTTCCCGTGTTATTTTTGTGGGTTACTGTAAAAAGCAAGGACAATTTCTGCAGCTCTGTGCTTTCTGTTTACTGTGTGTGGTGCAGGGAAGGGAGGAGCTGGATGTCGTTAAGTAAAAATCAGTGTTCTGTTGGGATAGTGCAAAGGAGTGAAATGGCAGCTCATCAGGATCTGATCTGTAGGGCAGGAAGTTTGATTTGTCTTTCTTTATCCCCTTTTTGAAGACTTATAGTTATGCAAAATACCATTTTCGAGTGACAAAGCTGGTGAAGGGGCTGGAGAACAGACCCTATGAGGATCGGCTGAGAGAGCTGGGGGTGTTTATCCTGGAGAAAAGGAGGCTGTGGGGAGACCTCATTGCTCTCTCCAACTACCTGCAAGGAGGTTGTAGAGAGGAGGGAGCTGGGCTTTTCTCCCAAGTGACAGGGGACAGGACAATAGGGAATGGCCTCAAGCTCTGCCAGGGGAGATTTAGGCTAGAGATTTGGAGGAAGTTTTTCACACAGAGGGTCATTGGGCATTGGAATAGGCTGCCCAGGGAGGTGGTTGATTCACCTTCCCTGGAGGTGGTTAAGGGACTTGTGGATGAGATGCTGAAGGACATGGTTTAGTGTTTGATAGGAATGGTTGGACTTGATGATCCGATGGGTCTCTTCCAACCTGGTGATTCTGTGATTCTATGATTCTATGCCCTTAAAAAGAGGCATTAACATAGAGAGGTTTAAGAGCAGGTGCTGTGGTGGCATTGGGGTGCTAAGCAGAGCTGTCAAAGGCAGCCAAAGAGAAGAGTGGTGACAGCTTTGCCTCCAGCTTTGTTCTTGTTCTTCCAGTATCAGCAGACCTGGTACCACGAAGGACCCCGCAGTCTGAAAACAGCGCGGCTGTGGCTTGCAAACTACTCTCTCCCCAGGTAAGTGAAGGAGGGAGGAGAGGCCTTGTGTAAAATCCAGCTGCCAGGCCTGCTGCGGGTGGTGCCTGGAGTTTGGGAGCAAAGGAATGGGGAACGTTGTCCGTGGGAGGCAAGCCCAGGGAGCTTAGGGCTCGACTGCTCCTTAGCAAGTTGACAGATGACACTAAGCTGAGTGGAAGTATTGATCTGCTGGAGGGTAGGGAGGCTCTGCAAAGGGATCCGAACAGGCTGGATTGCTGGGCAGTGTCCAATGGGATGAGGTTTAACAAGGCCAAATGCCGGGTCCTGCACTTGGGGCACAACAACCCTGAGCAGCTACAGACTAGGAGAAGTCTGGCTGGAAATTACCTGGAGGAGAAGGACAGTCGCTGTTGGTTGACAGTGACTGAACATGAGGCAGCAGTGGCCCAGGTGGCCAAGAAGGCCAGTGGTATCTTGGCTTGGATCAGAAACAGTGTGACCCGCAGGTCCAGGGAGGTTCTTCTCCCTCTGTAGTCGGCACTGGTGAGACTGCTCCTTGAATCCTGTGTTCAGTTGTGGGCCCCTCAGCACAAGAAAGATGTTGAGGCTCTGGAGCGAGTCCAGAGAAGAGCAACGAAGCTGGTGAAGGGGCTGGAGAACAGGCCTGATGAGGAGCATCTGAGAGAGCTGGGGGTGTTTATCCTGGAGAAGAGGAGGCTGAGGGGAGACCTCATTGCTCTCTCCAACTACCTGAAAGGAGGTTGTGGAGAGGAGGGAGCTGGGCTCTTCTCCCAAGTGACAGGGGACAGGACAAGAGGAAATAGCCTCAAGCTCCACCAGGGGAGGTTCAGGCTGGACATTAGGAAAAAATATTTCACGGAAAGTGTCATTGGGCATTGGAATAGGCTGCCCAGGGAGGTGGTTGAGTCTCCTTCCCTGGAGGTGTTTAAGGGACAGGTGGACGAGGTGCTGAGGGACATGGTTTAGTGTTTGATAGGAATGGTTGGACTCGATGATCCGGTGGGTCTCTTCCAACCTGGTGATTCTATGATTCTCACACTCCAACTGTAGCATTAGCCCAGTCTGGGGGAGGGAGGGGAGAAGCTGTGTTTCCAGCAGCAGAACAGGGAAAACGTAGAGGTTTGTTACTCCACCTTTCCTCTTTATAGGGCAGCAAAGCGACTGGAAGAAGCTCGGCTGCTCAAAGAGATTCCAGAGGCAACCAGGACATCGCAGAGACAGGAACTACACAAATCCCTGCGAGTAAGTTTGGTGTTCACTCAGATGATGTTTTTACAACGTTTTGCTGATCCTGCAAAGGGATCAGCTGCCCAGAGCTGCTCTCCAGACGTGTGTCCTGTTCTGCACTGTTGCCTGCTGGGAAGCTTTTCCCCATGAAATGCACAAAGCCTTTACTAACTGGAGTGAGTCCAGAGAAGAGCAACGAAGCTGGGGAAGGGGCTGGAGAACAGGCCGTATGAGGAACGTCTGAGAGAGCTGGGGGTGTTTAGCCTCGAGAAGAGGAGGCTGAGGGGAGACCTCATTACTCTCTACAACTGCCTAAAAGGAGGTTATAGAGAGGAGGGAGCTGGGCTCTTCTCCCAAGTGACAGGGGACAGGATGAGAGGGAATGGCCTCAAGCTCCACCAGGGGAGGTTTAGGCTGAACATTAGGAAAAAATTTTTCCTAGAAAGGGTCATTGGGCACTGGCAGAGGCTGCCCAGGGAGGGGATTGATTCACCTTCCCTGGAGGTGTTTAAGGGACAGGTGGACAAGGTGCTGAGGGACATGGTTTAGTGTTTGATAGGAATGGTTGGACTCGATGATCCAGTGGGTCTCTTCCAACCTGGTTATTCTATTATTCTATGATTCTTTCTTCAGTGATTCAGAGATGCCCTTTAGCCGTCCCGTTGTGTGATAGAGGTTGAGGAGCCATCCCTGCCTCACTTTGCTGGTTGCCCATGAAGTTAAAGGGATTTATTGAATCATAGAATGGTTTGGATTGGAAGGGACCTTGAAGCCCATCCAGTTCCAACCCCCCTGCTGTGGGCAGGGACACCTCCCACTGCAACAGGTTGATGAACTGCCCGAGGGTTTACTTGGAAAGAGGCTAAAACTACATTAAGTTCTCTCTCAAAACCATCATTGCAAAGCCACCCTGCAGGCTTATTGGTGGTAAATATTGTGGGTGGAACATTTGAGAGCAAAGCTGTGGTGTCAGGCTGGCCTGGTGGCCCTTCTGCTTGGGGCTGGCACAGCTCCGAGGCAGCTCTTCCCTTTGGAAGAGACTTTCCAAAGACCTCTGCCTCTTCCTGCATACTTTGCTTCCTAAACCTCAGTTTTTGGCCAGGGCTTTCCTTAGGCTTGTTTGTACTTCACTCATTTGTTGTTCTTTGCGTCACAGTCCTTGAATAACTTCTGCAGTCAGATTGGAGACGACCGCCCGCTGTCCTACTGCCACTTCAGCCCCAACTCCAAACTCCTCGCCACTGCCTGCTGGTAAGTTTGCTTTCACAGCATTTCCTTTAGGGGCTGGGAGACCTCAGGGAGAGGGAAGGAGAGGGCTGTTACTGGAGGCTTGTGAATAATGAGAGTTCAGAAATGCTTTTTTCTTCCTGCTCTGAACTATCTTTGCTTTGTTTTAGAGTTTAGAGAGGTTTCAGTCTGAGTCCATTCATTCCTATGGCTCCTTGTCCAAAATGTATTGATATTTCAGACCCAGATTGGTTTTATAGCTCTGTGTTTGATCTGTTTGCTGACATTCCTGCTGACATCTTGTCTTCAACAGGAGTGGATTGTGCAAGCTCTGGTCTGTCCCTGACTGCAACCTTGTTCACACCTTACGAGGTAGAGAACGATTTATGCTGAGACTTTGCTTAGTTCTTTTGTTCCTCTCTGGTTTGAGCTCCTGCATCTGAATTACTTTGTGACCCAAAATGCAGTGTTCTCTGGGCAGATTTTATTCTACTTGAGAGCATCACTCAGGCTTGCAGAGCATGGGCAAATGTCAGGTAATCCAAAAGAAGCCCTGACCTTTCTCTTAAGAGCCAAGACCCAAGTTTGCCATTTCTGAATGATGTTTTGTTTTGTTTCAAAAACCTGGTTTGAGTTATTTTCATAGAATCATAGAACAACCAGGTTGGAAGGGACCCATTGCATCTTCTAGCCCAACCATTCCTATCAAACACTAAACCAAGTCCCTCAATACCTCATCCACCTGTGCCTTAAACACCTCCAGGGAAGGTGAATCAACCACCTCCCTGGGCAGCCTATTCCAATGCTCAGTGACCCTCTGTGTGAAGAACTTCCTCCTAATCTCCAGCCTAAATCTCCCCTGGTGGAGCTTGAGGCCATTCCCTATTGTCCTGTCCCTTGGGAGAAGAGCCCATCTCCCTCCTCTCCACAACCTCCTTTCAGGTAGTTGTAGAGAGTAATGAGGTCTCCTCTCAGCCTCCTCTTCTCCAGGATAAACACCCCCAGCTCTCTCAGCCGTTCCTCATAGGGCCTGTTCTCCAGCCCCTTCACGAGCCTCGTCGCTCTTCTCTGGACTCGCTCCAGAGCCTCAACATCCTTCTTGTGCTGAGGGGCCCACAACTGAACACAGGATTCAAGGTGCACTCTCACCAGTGCTGAGTCCAGAGGGAGAAGAACCTCCCTGGCCCTGCTGGTCACACTATTTCTGATCCAAGCCAGGATACCTTTGGCCTTCTTGGCCACTTGGGCCACTGTTGGCTCATGTTCAGTCGCTGTTGACCAACACCCCCAGGTCCCTCTCCTCCTGGCAGTTTTCCAGCCAGACTTCTCCCAGTCTGTAGCTCTGCATAGGGTTGTTATGCCCCAAGTGCAGGACCCGGCATTTGGCTGTTTTAAACCTCATACCATTTTGAGCTGTATATCAGTATTTTCGGTCAGGTCACTTGACAGCAGTGAGCCGCTTTGTACAGCGATCACAGCCTCGACTGAATACAAACATGAGGCTGAATCTCTTGATCCATCTGTTGAATGTTCCGCTACTTTTTTGGGATTGCAAACCTTGGTGTTCCATGCTCCTGCGTGGATGCTACTGGGACTGTGGTTCAGCTCTTGCTGGGGCAGTTACAATGTGACTTGTTCGTTTGGAAGTGTTCTGGGGTACCTGACTAATTAGCAACAAAGAAGTGCTGCTTTTCTGAAGATCTGGTGTGGCAGATGATGAATTCTGGTTTCCCTTTCTCTTAAGGACATAGCACCAACGTAGGAGCGATAGTTTTCCATCCCAAAGCCACCGTCTCCCTGGACAAGAAGGACGTTAACCTGGCTTCGTGCGCGGCTGATGGGTCTGTCAAACTCTGGAGCCTTGAAAGGTCAGAACGATACGAGACACACGCTGCAGCACTGCTGGTTTGGGGGTTGTGTTATTACACGGTGGACATTTACCATCCTCCTGCAAATAAAACCTTTTCTTGTAGCTATACCAGTGCAATTCCTGCCCTCAGTATGTGCCACCTCCTTCAGCAGGAAAAGAGATCACCCTGATTAGGGGAGTCAAGGTGAGGGGGAACTGTTTGATAATAGTCAAGTCAAACTGCTTTGGGTGACGGATGAAGGATTTGGAGATTGTTTCCTTCTAACCTTTTACTTAGGAGAAAATTTCCCCTTTTGGATAATAAGAACTGAACTTTTCTGTTGTTGGGAAGCACCAGGATTCAGAGAGGGACAAGAGGGAATGGTCTCAAGCTGAACCAGGGGAGGGTGAGGCTTGACATTAGAAAATATTTCACAAAAAGGGTCATTGGGCACTGGCAGAGGCTGCCCAGGGAAGTGATTGAGTCACCATCCATGGAGGTGTTTAAAAGACGGGTGGATGAGTGCTCAGGGACATGGTTTAGTGGTTTGTGGGGATGGTTGGACTCAATGATCCAGTGGGTCCTTTCCAACCTAGAGATGCTATGAGTCTATGATTTAATGCAGTGCTTGCCCGTGCACCAGAGCTTCATCCAGCAATAAAAAAAAGCGGCTCTGCCACTGCACGGGGTGGGTGTGGAGGATGCGCAGCATCTGTCTCAACCCTGTTTAGAAGTGAATGGTGTAGTTCCTGAGCCCTGGCGTCTGCTGTGTTTGAAAAGCAAAACCCTGCAGGGCAGCTGAGGCAGAGGCAGGCAGCTCCGAGATCCTCACTTGTTTAGCTTAAAGCTGCTGCTTTAAGGAGGAGCACACCTATGTGCAGGGCCAGGTTGTTCTTTACTCCCAGGTGGCCGTGTTTAGTTGGTCTGTTGGGAAGAAGCTCTTAAGAGCTGTTCATGTCTGCTGGAGCTCTGACCTGCCTGTAATTCTGGGAGATGAAGTACTCAGTCCTACCTGACCTGCAATTCCTCAGCACAGCTGGATTTGCTGTAGTGTGGGATTTGTTCTGGGTAGTCTCAGTAAAACTCCCTGCTGTTAAAGCTTTCAAAGCACTGTTAACAAGCACCTGCCTTGTTAATTTGCAGGAAGTAATTATCCCGGGAGAGCTTTATAACCCATGTCAGTGTAGATAAAGGGGTTTCACTTAGAGCTTTAGCTGTGTGAACAAAAGGCAGGACTCGGAGTCGTTAGTTAAAACTTTGATTGCTGTCTAGTGTGCATTGAATTAGCAGCTCTCTCGCTGCGACCATAATGCTTGCAGAGGTCCGGCTGGCACCAGCTGCCTGTGGCCACTGTCCAATGATTTCTAATCCTGTTTTTCAGTGATGAACCAGTGGCAGATATTGAAGGACACAGCATGAGAGTGGCACGTGTGATGTGGCACCCGTCTGGAAGATTCCTGGGCACTACCTGGTACTGGGATTTGCTGGACGACATCAGCATTGGGGCTCTAGCTGGTAGCACAGTTGTACCACCTCTTGTCCACAGGGAGCCCAGCGTGGGTGAGGGCTGACTGTTCTTGTCAACAGCCGCACCCTTGCGACGTAAATAACAGCAAAGGATTCCTTTCTGTGCCCTTATATGAGCCCCAGCTGGAAATAAATTCCCGCAGAGTTAGTGAAATACCTTTTTATTCTCCTTGGAGATAGATTTAGTTGGACAAACGCTTTGTTTTTACAGCTATGATCACTCGTGGCGCTTGTGGGACTTGGAAGCTCAGGAAGAGATTCTCCACCAGGAGGGGCACAGCAAAGGCGTCTATGACATTGCCTTTCACACGGACGGCTCTCTGGCTGGGACTGGGTGAGTTAGTTGGCTTCGCGTTGGAACCGGGCGTGAAAAGTCTCCAAGGGAGAAGCCTGGCTGGGAAACTGCCAGGAGGAGAGGGACCTGGGGGTGTTGGTCGACAGCCGACTGAACATGAGGCAGCAGTGTGCCCAGGTGGCCAAGAAGGCCAGTGGCATCTTGGCTTGGATCAGAAACGGTGTGACCAGCAGGGCCAGGGAGGTTCTTCTCCCTCAGGACTCGGCACTGGTGAGACTGCTTCTCGAATCCTGTGTTCAGTTGTGAACCTCTCAGCACAAGAAGGATGTTGAGGCTCTGGAGAGAGTCCAGAGAAGAGCAACGAAGCTGGTGAAGGGTCTGGAGAACAGGCCTGATGAGGAAAGGCTGAGAGAGCTGGGGGTGTTTATCCTGGAGAAGAGGAGGCTGAGAGGAGACCTCATTACTCTCTCCAACTACCCAAAAGGTGGTTGTGGAGAGGAGGGAGCTGGGCTCTTCTCCCAAGTGACAGGGGACAGGACAAGAGGGAATGGCCTCAAGCTCCGCCAGGGGAGATTTAGTCTGGAGATTAGGAGGAAGTTTTTCACACAGAGGGTCATTGGGCATTGGAATAGGCTGCCCGGGGAGGGGGTTGATTCCTCTTCCCTGGAGGTGTTTAAGGGACGGTTGGATGAGGTCTTGAGGGACTTGGTTTAGTGTTTGATAGGAATGGTTGGACTAGAAGGTCCGATGGGTCCCTTCCAACCTGGTTGTTCTATGAAGGTTTTGTTGCCCCCTGATGCCAAGTGCTCGGCGGTTTCTGCTGGTGAGACTGGGCACTTGTCGATGTCTCCAGTGGGTGACCCTTGGGTTTTCTCTTCCTAGGGGCCTGGATGCTTTTGGCCGGGTGTGGGACTTGCGCACAGGGCGCTGTATCATGTTCCTAGAAGGCCACCTGAAGGAGATCTATGGGCTTAACTTCTCCCCAAATGGGTAAGAAAGGAGCTTGTGTGGTTTAGGTGCGAGCTCTGAGTACAAACTGCAGCTCCCAACAAAGTGTTTCTCCTCCACCCCTTTGGCAGGTACCACGTTGCGACCGGCAGTGGTGACAACACCTGCAAAGTGTGGGACCTCCGCCAGAGGAAATGCATCTACACCATCCCTGCCCACCAGAACCTGGTGACTGGTGTGAAATTTGAACGTGAGTGCTCCTGTCTGGTGTTCTTCCCATCTAAAGACAGGCTGACACCCACAGAATCATGGAATTGCTAGGTTGGAGAAGACCTCTTAGATCAAGCCCAACCATGGGGTTGTTCATACTGGAGAACAGAAGGCTCCTGGAGAGCTTACAGCAGCTTCCAGCACTGAAAGATACTCCAGGAAAGCTGGGGAGGGGCTCTGGATCAGGGGCTGCAGGGACAGGACAAGAGGGGAATGAGAAATGTTTTGCTGTGAGAGTGGGGAGGCCCTGGCCCAGGCTGCCAGGAGCAGGAGTGGCTGCCCCATCCCTGGAGGGGTTCAAGGGCAGGCTGGATGGGGCTTGGAGCCCCTGATCCAGTGGGAGGTGTCCCTGCCCATGGCAGAGGGTGAACCTGGATGGGCTTTGAGATCCCTTCCAGCCCAAACCATTGGCTATATGATTCCTTCTCCCTGCCTCTCCTCAGCTTAGGTGGCAGGGGATGGGGGTAACTCAAACACCTCTTCAGGTCAGGAAGGCCTGTGCTGGTTTAGCAGAGATTTGTCATTGTTTCGTTTGCAAGCCTCACTTCTCCCTTTTTCTCCCTCTCTGCTGCAGCCAATCACGGAAACTTCCTGCTCACAGGCGCCTACGACAACACGGCCAAGATCTGGACTCACCCCGGCTGGTCCCCTCTGAAGACGCTGGCTGGCCACGAGGGAAAGGTGATGGGACTGGACATCTCCCTGGACGGCCAGCTCATCGCCACCTGCTCCTACGACAGAACCTTCAAGCTCTGGACAGCGGAGTAACTCAGAGCTGCTGCTACTGAACTGGAGAAAGGCATCGATGACTTTCAACTGAGACTTGCTTTTATATTAAAGGAAAGAAAAGGCATCGGCTATTGCAACACACGTTACGGCAACTGCCCTCACGGGCTCCCCTGGGGTTGAGGTGGTTTTGAAGCCAGGGCTTGGTTGGAAGCAAATCCTGGGTGATATTTTCCTGCTTTCCAGGACTGTTCTCACACTGCTTTCTGCTGGAACAACGGGGAGATGCTCCATCTGCTTCCACCCTCCCTTCCAAGTTAGGCTCACAGGTTTTCTCCAGTCTGTTTTAAGCATATAGGAAGCCTCACACCACCTCAGGTATGGGTTGGTGTTCTGCCTCTGTCTTTACCCTTCTTGCCTTCCTTTTCCGGGGACCTTTTCTAGGAGTCTGTGGCTTCAAACGTGATTTGTGCTCCAAGAAAGCAGAACTGGCCGTCAGAGTTACGGGTTGACGATGCACCCTGCCTCCCCTGCCTCTGCAGTGCCGTGTCTGAACATGGAGGTCTCTTCCCCCTGGAGATTCACTCAGTAGGTGTTCTTCTCCCTGTACCATCTCATGTCCTGGCTCCCAAGCAGCCTCTGCGCTGGGCATTTAAATCCATGTAGGCTCCTCCTGTTTGAGCCTTTGCCGTACCTTACCTCATATAATAGGAATGTAGCTGTTTGCTGTAGGATTGTCCTGTTCTAACTGATGCTGTGGGAGCTTCCCCAGTTGTTGTTTATTCTTTAAACTGAGGTTTTACAAGTGTTGTATTCTGGGAAACCAAAACGTGTTCTGGATGTGTGTGGCTCGGCCTCTGGGTCTCACTAAAGAATGGAGGAATGACAGGGACTCCACAATGCGGTGTGATTGCCCTCTACTGGTATAAAAAGCCTTTGGGGATGGAGAGCAGACAGATTCCTCCCCTGTAGCTGCTGTGCTCCTTGGGAGAGAGAGCAAGTCTGTGCCCCAGAGCAGTTGGAAATTGCATTTTAAGGAAGTACCACCCCCCTCGAGTTACTTCTCTTCTGGCAGAGCAGTTGCCCCGTGGGCTCTCATGTTTCTGGCTTGCTTAGGATGGAATTCAGGGCACTGATCATAGAATCATAGAACAACCAGGTTGGAAGGGACCCATCGGATCTTCTAGTCCAACCATTCCTATCAAACACTAAACCAAGTCCCTCAATACCTCATCCACTTGTGCCTTAAACACCTTCAGGGAAGGTGAATCAACCACCTCCCTGGGCAGCCTATTCCAATGCCCAATGACCCTCTGTGAAAAACTTCCTCCTAATCTCCAGCCTAAATCTCCCCTGGGGGAGCTTGAGGCCTTTCCCTCTCACCCTGTCACTTGGGAGAAGAGCCCAGCTCCCTCCTCTCTACAACCTCCCTTCAGGTAGTTGTAGAGAGTATAATGAGGTCTCCTCTCAGCCTCCTCCAGGCTAAACCCCCCCAGCTCTCTCAGCCGCTCCTCATAGGGCCTGTTCTCCAGCCGCTTCCCCAGCTTTGTTGCTCTTCTCTGGACTCACTCCAGAGCCTCAACATCCTTCTTGTGCTGAGGGGCCCACAACTGAACACAGTATTCAAGGAGAGGCCTCACCAGTGCTGAGTACAGAGGGAGAATAACCTCCCTGGCCCTGCTGGTCACATCATTTCTGATCCAAGCTAGGATGCCACTGGCCTTCTTGGCCACCTGGGCACACTGCTGGCTCATGTTCAGTCGTCTGTTGACCAACACCCCCAGGTCCCTCTCCTCCTGGCAGTTTTCCATGTTGCATGTTTACACTTGCATCATTACTGGGGTATAAATCCCAGGATACAGAGTTTCTCACACTGGGTTCAGCTCCACTCAACTGGAGCAAGGAGAAGGAAGCCACAAGCATTCGCTGTTGAAGCCCTGACACCCTCTGTGCTGCCCCTTGGCTTCTCACTGCTCCTCCTGCAGCCTGCAGGGAGCTGCTGGAAATGCAACACACCAAGCTCGCGTGGGAGCAAGAACTGGGCCTGGATGCATCCCTGATTTGGCTTTGCTTTGGTGCCTTCCTGCAAACTGAGTCTGGTAACTCATCTCCCACTGCTGCTCTCCTGCTGAGGAGCAAGGGGGAGTGAGTTCTCAGAGCCACCTCCCTTCGCAGGGCAGTCTCTGCTGGAAAGGTGACTACAGTCAAAATGCTGCCACCTCATCCAGTGTCCGCTCCGCGCCCCCACTGAGCCGCAGGACGTGGATTCCGGAGTTAAAGCTGGCGCATAGCAGTGTGGTGCTGTCGCAGACGGCCAGGGAGGCCAGCGGTCCCGATCCCTCGAGGCACAAGGAGGCCAGGCAGGCTGGGGAGGGAAGACAGAGGATTGGCTGAGCTGGGATGTGACCACACCAACCTCTGCCTCCACTCCTATCTGTCTGTTGGCCTGAGGAGGGTGAGCCGACCCCTTGCTGCCCCAGATCCCTCTGTCCAAAGCTGTTGTGCTGTGGTCTCCAGAAGCCCCGTAAGCCCCTGGGGCAGCTGTGTCTTGGCCTGGCCAACTGCTCTGGGCTGAAGGCTGCTTCTGCCTCTTCCCTGCAGAAGGACAGATGCCCCTGAACACAGCTGCAGGGCCCACAGGGAGAAATTCCCAACCTGTTTCTTTCTCCCAAAAATCATAGAATCCTTAAGATTGGAAAAGACCTCTAAGCCTATTCAGTCCAGCTGCCAGCTCAGTCACACCGTGCCAACTAAATCATGTCCCAAAGCACCACAGACACATGGGGTTTTTTAACCTGTCCAGAGCTGGTGACTCCCCTGCTGCACTGGGCGGCCTCTGCCAGACCTTCACCACTCTGTCAGTAAAGAATTTTTTCCTAATGTCCAATCAACCTACCCTGGCACAATTTGAGGCCATTTCTTCTCGTCCCATCACTCGTTCCTTGGGAGAAGAGCCCAGCACCCACTTCACCACAACCTCCTTTCCAGGAGCTGCAGAGAGCAATGAGGTCTCCTCTCAGCCTCCTGTTGTCCAGGCTAAATAACCCCAGGGCCCTCAGCTGCTCCACAACCTCTGTGCTCCAGCTTTGTTGCTCTCCTCCAGATTCACTCTAGCTCCTTAATGTCTTCCTTGCAGTGAGGGGCCCAAAACTGAACCCAACATTTGAGGTGCAGCCTCACTGGCACCGAGTCCAGGGGCACAATCCCTTCCCTGCTCCTGCTGGCTGCCCAATGGCTGATTCAAGCCAAGATGTCATTGGTCTTCTTGGTCACCTGGGACACTGGGCTCATGTTCAGCTGCTGTTGACCAACCCCCAGCAGGTGCTTTTCCACTGGGCACTTTCCAGCTGCTTATTGAACATGAGCCAGCAGTGGCCAAGAAGGCCAATGGCATCTTGGCTTGGATCAGAAACGGTGTGACCAGCAGGGCCAGGGAGGTTCTTCTCCCTCTGGACTCAGCACTGGTGAGGCCGCCCCTTGAATCCTGTGTTCAGTTCTTGGCCCCTCAGCACAAGAAGGATGTTGAGGCTCTGGATAGAGTCCAGAGAAGAGCAATGAAGCTGGTGAAGGGACTGGAGAACAAGCAGCTGAAAGAGCTGGGGGTGTTTATCCTGGAAAAGAGGAGGCTGAGAGGAGACCTCATTGCTCTTTACAACTACCTGAAAGGAGGTTGTGGAGAGGAGGGAGCTGGGCTCTTCTCCCAAGTGACAGGGGACAGGACAAGAGGGAAGGGCCTCAAGCTCCACCAGGGGAGGGTAAGTGTGAACATTAGGAAAAATTGTTTCACAGAAAGGGTCATTAGGCAGTGGAACAGGCTGCCCAGGGAGGTGGTTGATTCCCCTTCCCTGGAGGTGTTTAAGGGACGGGTGGACAAGGTGCTGAGGGACATGGTTTAGTGTTTGATAGGAGCGGTTGGACTCAATGACCCAGTGGGTCCTTTCCAACCTGGTGATTCTATAATTCTTCCCTAAGCCTGGGGAGCTGGTGTGACCGAAGTGGAGGACCTGCTTCTTGGTCATGTTGAACGCCACGTGATTTACCTAGACACACAGATGCAGCCTGTTCCCATTGCTTACAGAAAGTTTTCCCCTAAGCCCTGTGCTACGCTCAACACAGTTGTGATCAGCCCCCAAAAGGGACAGAGAAATAAGATTTATGACACCACAATCCCTCCAGTTTGTGTCTGAAAATGCCCCGAGGCAGTGCCTGTGCAGGGACACGGCCCTCGCAGAGCTGCCAAGAGCCACGTCTGACATAGAGACCTCCTGGTGACTTGAACCCTTCCATGAGTGCCGGAGCGAAGGCTGATGCTGCGGAGGACACGGACACCCAACTGTGAAGGCAATAGGATCAAACCAAAGCTGCTGTCAACCGTGACGCACGCAGGCACCAGGGCAAAAGGAGAGGTGAGGGAAGCAGAAGGTGAGAGCTTTGCTCTGGGAGGTCACCGCTAGCTATTTTCATCCTGAATAAGTGCATCTGGAGAGGTGCTTAAGCCACAGGGAGTGCCTAATGCCAATGACTGCACCCTGGGGATCTCAACAGCTTCCCAAGAGGTCTCTGCCGCTGTGCAAGGTATTGCCAAGAAGCCTGCTGCCACGCCTGGGCTTGGCAGGTAAGCAGCCTTCAGCAGAGCCTGTTCTCCAGCGAGCAGGGCTAAGCCCAAAACACTTGCCATTCCCCTTCAAGGGTACAGCTGGAGCAGCTGCTGACCAGCCTTCCATCCTCCAGCAAGACTTCTGTTCTCTACAACTTCCTGCTCACACCCGTCGAAAGTCCTGGAGTTCCCCTGCTGTTTATTTTTATCTTTTCTGAGCTGAACTTAGATGTATCTTTACAAGCCATCTCGTCACGGCTTCCTCCTAGAATCCTAGAATCATAGAACAACCAGGTTGGAAGGGACCCGTCGGATCTTCTAGTCCAATCATTCCTATCAAACACTAAACCAAGGCCCTCAAGACCTCATCCACCCGTGTCTTAAACACCTCCAGGGAAGGTGAATCAACCACCTCCCTGGGCAGCCTATTCCAATGCCCAATGACCCTCTGTGTGAAGAACTTCCTCCTAATCTCCAGCCTAAATTTCCCCTGGTGGAGCTTGAGGCCATTCCCTCTTGTCCTGTCCCCTGTCCCTTGGGAGAAGAGCCCAGCTCCCTCCTCTCCACAACCTCCTTTCAGGGAGTTGTAGAGAGTAATGAGGTCTCCTCTCAGCCTCCTCTTCTCCAGGATAAACACCCCCAGCTCTCTCAGACGCTCCTCATAGGTTCTGTTCTCCAGCCCCTTCACCAGCCTCGTGGCTCTTCTCTGGACTCACTCCAGAGCCTCAACATCCTTCTTGTGCTGAGGGGCCCAGAACTGAACACAGGATTCAAGGAGCAGCCTCACCAGTGCTGAGTCCAGAGGGAGAATCACCTCCCTGGCCCTGCTGGTCACACCATTTCTGATCCAAGCCAGGATGCCCTTGGCCTTCTTGGCCACC
Source organism: Coccyzus lansbergi (assembly GCA_033558105.1). Lineage (NCBI taxonomy): Eukaryota > Metazoa > Chordata > Aves > Cuculiformes > Coccyzidae > Coccyzus > Coccyzus lansbergi. The sequence continues at coordinate 19,273 of JAUMJK010002032.1, forward strand.
TGGGCACACTGTTGGCTCATGTTCAGTTGGCTGTCGACCAACACCCCCAGGTCCCTCTCCTCCTGGCAGTTTTCCAATCAGACTTCTCCCAGTCTGTAGCTCTGCATAGGGTTGTTGTGCCCCAAGCACAAAAACTTCCTAGTTTAGGAAGGACGCCTGTCACCTCCCACATCACAGACCCCAACAACCTCCTTCTCCAGAGGGCAAGCAAAAGCCCCGGGGTTTGTTCTGGGACAACATCTCTATCCTGGATAAGAGTAAATCTCAGTGACATCAGGCTTCACCGTGCCCATCCCCACCAGGAAACAAGAACAAAAGAAGCAGTTTTGTTATCCCAAGGTGAAGTACACTCAGTGGGCAGGACCTTCTCCTACCTCCAGTGCTTTGGTCCCAGACCTTCACTGTGCTGTCGGATGAGGATGTGGCGATGCTGGGGTTGAGAACCGGGCCCTGCGGAAGGAAGACGCACGAGGTCGTGGTCTGGAAATGCCCCCTGTATTCACGCACTTGGTTCCGTGTCTGCCGTAGGTCCCACAGCTGCAAGGCAAGAGGCAGCACTCAAAGCTCAAGCCCTGTGACTGTCACTCACCAACACGGAGCTGTTTTACAAAAGAGTCATAGAATCATCAGGTTGGAAGAGACCCAGAGGATCGAGTCCAACCATTCCTATCAAACACTAGGGAGAAGAGACCAGCTCCCGCCTCAGAGCAGGGGACAGAGGCAGCAGACATTGCACTGCGAGTCCAGAGAAGAGCAACGAAGCTGGGGAAAGGGCTGGAGAAGAGGCCTGATGAAGAACGGCTGAGAGAGCTGGGGGTGTTTATCCTGGAGAAGAGGAGGCTGAGGGGAGACCTCATTGCTCTCTGCAACTCCCTGAAAGGAGGTTGTGGAGAGGAGGGAGCTGGGCTCTTCTCCCAAGTGACAGGGGACAGGACGAGAGGGAATGGCCTCAAGCTCCACCAGGGGAATTCAGGCTGGACTTTAGGAAAAAATATTTCACGGAAAGGGTCATTGGTCACTGTCAGAGGCTGCCCAGGGAGGTGGTTGATTCACCTTCCCTGGAGGTGTTTAAGGGACGGGTGGACAAGGTGCTAAGGGACATGGGTTAGTGTTTGATAGGAAGGACTCAATGATCTGGTGGGTCTCTTCCAACCTGGTTGTTCTGTGATTCTATGATTCTATATGCCAAATGGACAGGCAGGATGACTGGTGCCAGGTGGTGACACCGGCATAAGGCAAGCACCCGGGGAGCTTGTGCTGATCTCCTGCACACCACAGACATGCGAGAGAAGCCAGAAAATGCGGGGTTTGCTGCCCAGCAAACTCACGGTGGCCTCGCCGCCCTCCCCTGCAGAGCCACTGCTGCTGCTGAGGCAGAAGCGCCCGTCCCGGCTGACGTCGCAGCACGTCTGAATGTGGCGCTTGGCTGGGAAGGTGTGTGCCACCCGCAGCTGCCGGCTGTCCCAGACCCTGGAAACAACACAAGCAGGGAAGGGGGACTTGGGCACATCCCTGCTTCCCTCTGCCCTCCCGCACACCCTTACTGCGCCCTCGAGCTTTGCCCTCACTGCCATCCCACGGAGATAGGATGAAAGGGAAGAGTTTTAAGCTGAAAGAAGAGATTGAGATGAGATTTTAAGGAGTAATGTTTTCTATGATGTGGGGGAGGCCCTGGCCTAGAGCAGTGGTGGCTGCCCCATCCCTGGAGGGGTTCCAGGCCAGGTTGGATGGAGCTTAGAGCACCCGGATCCAGTGGGAGGTGTCCCTGCTCGTGGCAGGAGATGGGACTGGAAGGACTTTAAGCTCCCTTCCAACCCAAACGATTCTGTGATTCTCTAATTCCTCCCAGCAAGCTGAGCTCCTGAAGCTCTCACTGCATCCTTGACTTTAGCCAGAGCAGCTGTGCTGAGCTTTCTTTTTCTATAAGTTCCCCTGTTTGCACACAGCCGGCATCCAGGGCCACTCACGGCCATGTGTGTGTCCCTGCCCCCGGCAAGAGTCCATGCACCAAGACCCAGGTGAGCTGGAAGGTGGCTCTATCCACCTCAGAAGGGTCCAGGAGACCAGGTGGTTGTGACAATCAACCAAAAAAACAGTCCCTCGTGCACTGACACCTTCCCTAATCCCCATCCACTCCAGGCTGTAACTCCCTTCTCCCTGGCCACACAACAAAACTTACCTGACGGTTTTATCTTCCGAGGTCTGGATGACGTAGGGTTCCCCAGGAACCCAGCAGAGATGTGTGACCTGCAGAGAGGGAAGGATGAGTGGGAGCCCACCTTAGCTTGCAGCCCGGAGATACACAACCTCACCACAAGAAGGATGTTGAGGCTCTGGAGCAAGTCCAGAGAAGAGCAATGAAGCTGGTGAAGGGGCTGGAGAACAGGCCCTATGAGGAGTGGCTGAGAGAGCTGGGGGTGTTTATCCTGGAGAAGAGGAGGCTGAGAGGAGACCTCATTACTCTCTACAACTCCCTGAAAGGAGGTTGTAGAGAGGAGGGAGCTGGGCTCTTCTCCCAAGTGACAGGGGACAGGACAAGAGGGAATGGCCTCAAGCTCCACCAGGGGAGGTTTAGGCTGGAGATTAGGAGGAAGTTTTTCACAGAAAGGGTCATTGGGCATTGGAATAGGCTGCCCAGGGAGGGGGTTGATTCCCCTTCCCTGGAGGTGTTTAAGGCACAGGTGGATGAGGTCTTGAGGGACTTGGTTTAGTGTTTGATAGGAATGGTTGGACTAGAAGATCCGATGGGTCCCTTCCAACCTGGTTGTTCTATGATTCTATGAACCACGGAGCTCCTACCCTCTCCCTCCTCGTGCTGGATGATGAAATGCTGGAACCCTCCAACAGGTTCAATCTCTCCATGGTTACTGGGGGTTATTTGCAAGCAAGGAGGTGCCAACAGCTCAACCGGACACAGAGCCATGGAACAGGAGCACCACAGGCACCAGCGGCTGGTACTCGTCTCTGCTGGGTTGGTACTGAAAGGAGTGCAGCCTCATTGCACAATGTGCTTCCTAACAGCTCCACATTAGAGCAGAAATAAATTGTCGTGTGTCTCTTGGTACCTTTGTGCTCCTGGAACTGTTGGTACCTGGAGAACGGAGTAACTCCCTCAAGCTCTGGTCTCCCTGGCTGCACAATGCAGTGCCTCAAGGGCTTCTCGTAGCACCAAGCTCAGGGCAAATTCACTCTCTGTGGCTTTATGTGTGAAAAAACTGAGTGGGCAGTGATGGGATGCACGGAACCAGTGTCTCCTACCAGATTCCTGGAGATAGCGGCTCTGCCCAGGCGCTCTCCGGTCTCTACGTCCCACTTGCACACGGTGTTGTCTCGTGACCCCGTGCACAGCTGGGAGGCATCTGCAGCCACAAGTCAACATCAAAAACAGGCAAGAAATGTTGCCAAGAAATCCCCGGATAATCGGAGAGCGTTGTTCCTCACCTGGGCTGACAGCCACTCCAGTAACAACCAGGTCATGTCCTGAGAAGAGCTGGCTTGGCCCCAAAGTCCCGTGAAGCTCCCACATCATCACCGTCTTGTCTCGGGAAGCACTGAAGACTCTGTTTGAGTCGAGGGCACAGGCAATCTGCCAAGGAAAAGATGGGAGAAAGCAGTTATCATAGAATCATAGAATCATAGGACAACCAGGTTGGAAGGGACCCATCGGATCTTCTAGTCCAACCATTCCTATCAAACACTAAACCATGTCCCTCAAGACTTCATTCACCCGTCCCTTAAACACCTCCAGGGAAGGTGAATCAACCACCTCCCTGGGCAGCCTATTCCAATGCCCAATGACCCTTTGTGTGAAAAACTTCCTCCTAATCTCTAGCCTAAATGTCCCCTGGGGGAGCTTGAGGCCATTCCCTCTTGTCCTGTCCCTTGGGAGAAGAGCCCAGCTCCCTCCTCTCCACAACCTCCCTTCAGGTAGTTGTAGAGAGTAATGAGGTCTCCTCTCAGCCTCCTCTTCTCCAGGATAAACACCCCCAGCTCTCTCAGATGCTCCTCATAGGTTCTGTTCTCCAGACCCTTCACCAGCCTCGTTGCTCTTCTCTGGACTTGCTCCAGAGCCTCAACATCCTTCTTGTGCTGAGGGGCCCAGAACTGAACACAGGATTCAAGGAGCGGCCTCACCAGTGCTGAGTCCAGAGGGAGAATCACCTCCCTGGCCCTGCTGGTCACACCATTTCTGATGTAAGCCAAGATGCCATTGCCCTTCTTGGCCACCTGGGCACACTGCTGCCTCATGTTCAGTCACTGTCAACCAACACCCCCAGGTCCCTCTCCTCCTGGCAGTTTTCCAGCCAGACTTCTCCCAGTCTGTAGCTCTGCATAGGGTTGTTGTGCCCCAAGTGCAGGACCCGGCATTTGGCCATGTTAAACCTCATCCCATTGGACTCTGCCCAGCAGTCCAGCCTGTTTAGGTCCCTTTGCAGAGCCTCCCTACCCTCCAGTAGATCGACACTTCCACACAGCTTTGTGTCATCTGCAAACTTGCTAAGGGTACCCTCAATCCACCCCAGGGTGTACAGAAACATGACTGGGGAGGGCCTGACCTTCACCCTCTGGTGTGCTCAAGCTGGATTCCTATGTGCCGGATTGCCCGATGTTCACACTGTGTCTCTGCTTCTGCTCTGCAGGATCCCAGCCGCAGGGAAACCTGACGCAGTGGGGCTGGGGGAAATCCCTCAGCCCCAGCGCGAGTGCTGTAGCTCTGTGGCTGAGCCATGGGGGTGGCCGGGCAGCGAGGGGTGCGACCCACCAGCATGAATCCTGCCCTCTCAGAACCGGCGTGCTGGATGGTGAGTGGCTGTTGTTGGATCTTGTCCTCCTTAATTTTATGGGGGAAACTTCCTTAAAAATGCAGACAAGCCCAGTGCATGGTTGTTTTGAGCAATTGGATGATGGAAGCCTGCTTTGTCCTTTCAGTAGCCACAGCACAGGGGACCCTCTGGGGTTGTCCCCAGCCAGAGGGATGCTGGCCACACCATACACACATCTAAAAACCCTGCGCTTTTGCTCTCCAAATAGCATGTTTGGCTGCGTAAACAGGATGCCAGGAGGAAAAATGAAAGTCCTGCTGTCTCTGGGCACAGCTGGGAAGAATAATCATAGAACAATCAGGTTGGAAGAGACCCACCAGATCATCAAGTCCAACCATAATGTAGAGTAACAATAAGTCTGGTGGAATGAGACCTGAAAAAAGTGAAGAGCATCTCTGAATTGTGGGGAGTTTGGTTGAAACATGGTTAATAGAGCGTGGTCACCCGCCTTAGCTTATGAAACCAGAGAGTCAGCCAGAATCATGGAATGATAGAATCATAGAACAACCAGGTTGGAAGAGACCCATCGGATCATCGAGTCCAACCATTCCTATCAAACACTAAACCATGTCCCTCATCGCCTTGTCCACCCATCCTTTAAACACCTCCAGGGAAGGTGAATCAACCACCTCCCTGGGCAGCCTATTCCAATGCCCAATGACCCTCTGTGTGAAAAACTTCCTCCTAATCTCCAGCCTAAATCTCCCCTGGTGGAGCTTGAGGCCATTTCCTCTTGTCCTGTCCCCTGTCCCTTGGGAGAAGAGCCCAGCTCCCTCCTCTCCACAATCTCCTTTCAGGGAGCTGGAGAGAGTAATGAGGTCTCCCTTCAGCCTCCTCTTCTCCAGGATAAACACCCCCAGCTCTCTCAGATGCTCCTCATAGGACCTGTTCTCAAGCCCCTTCCCCAGCTTCGTTGCTCTTCTCTGGACTCGCTCCAGAGCCTCAACATCCTTCTTGTGCTGAGGGGCCCACAACTGAACACAGGATTCAAGGAGCAGCCTCACCAGTGCTGACTCCAGAGGGAGAATAACCTCCCTGGACCAGAGAGTCAGCAAGAGCTGTGCTCGGCAGGACCATATGTAGCAAGGACACTCTACCCTTGAGAGATTGCAACAGGATACAAAGAAAGAAGTAAGTTTTGAAAAATAAGCACTCTTAAGCACAAGGAATGTATCGAGAGGAGGGGTTGACATTCAACTGTCTAACCAATAAGGAGCTTAATGTTTGCCATATGTATTAGCTAATTAATAGTACTATAAACATAACCACGAAGCAAGCAATAAATGAGATTTGCTGATCACTCATATTGAGTGCCGCTTTTCTCCATCCGTTCTCCACACTGAATCAAAACCTTGACCCCCTAATCCATCCTCAGCGTTTGCTACACAGTCTTTTGGAAGGGAAGATAAGCATATGGATACACTTTCTAGGTCCCTGCTTGGTGTGGATGCAACCACTCCGTGCTGCTCACCTGGACAACAAAATACCAGCTGGGACCTTGGGAAAACCCTCTGACCCCCTGGGCTCTCCTTCAGGTGGAGCAAAGTGACCCCTTTCTGGATGACAAACCACTGCTCCATCATTTCCAGTTCTCCAGTTTCTGGCAGGTAACGGCACAGGAGACCCCCCTGCACCCGGTCCATGCTCACTCACCTTGGTGACCTCCCGCTCGTGGCCGATGAAGCGGCGCAGCACAGCCCCGGATCTCCAGCTGCAAACAGCCACGCTCTGCGGAGGAATCATAGAATCATAGACCAACCAGGTTGGAAGAGACCCATCGGATCATCGAGTCCAACCATTCCTATCAAACATTAAACCATGTCCCTCAGGACCTCATCTACCCGTCCCTTAAACACCTTCAGGGAAGGTGAATCAACCACCTCCCTGGGCAGCCTGTTCCAATGCCCAAAGACCCTATATATCTATTGTTTGTGTATGTTTTTTAGGCAGATGAAGCCCTGCACTCTCCTGCTCTCACACAAGCAGCCGGGTGGGTTGGGGACACCGATGACCCCAGCAGCAGCTCAGTATCTCCAGCAGAAACAATAAGCTGGGGAAGCACAAAGAAGCAGGGAGTGCCCAATGACCTGGCCAAGAGCACAGGTACCTCCTCTCTACAACCTCCTTTCAGGTAGTTGTAGAGAGCAATGAGGTCTCCCCTCAGCCTCCTCTTCTCTAGGCTAAACACCCCCAGCTCTCTCAGCTGCTCCTCAAAGGGCCTGTTCTCCAGCCCCTTCACCAGCTTCATTGCTCTTCTCTGGACTCGCTCCAGAGCCTCAACATCCTTCTTGTGGTGAGGGGCCCACAATTGAACACAGGATTCAAGGAGAGAGAGGGCGGAGGTGCTCAGTGCCGCAGAGTAGGGCTCTGCACACTCTTGGCCACTGGTGCAGGAGAGCAGTGCCCAGGCCAGGTTCCAAGAGGGAACAGAACCTTCTGGTTCTGAGCTCCCACAGCAAATACAACTGACTTTAGAGCCCAACCATTGCCAGGGAACAAAGAGAAGGGCCAGCGATTCCAAGCCTGGATGAAAGCGTTTGATGCAATCTGAGCTCTGGGGAGGCTATAACTTTTGATTCTATGCATTTCAGCGCATTTCCTCAGTCGAAGCCCATTTTTCCCTTCTGTATCCAGGAGCTGACAAAGTTATTACCATTCATAAAATCCTAGAATAGTTTGGGTTGGAAGGGACCTTAAAGTCCTTCCAGTTCCACCCCTGCCATGGGCAGGGACACCTCCCACTGGATCAGGGGCTCCAAGGCCCATCCAGCCTGTCCTTGAACCCCTCCAGGGATGGGGCAGCCACCCCTGCTCTGGGCAACCTGGGCCAGGGCCTCCCCACCCTTATTGTGGAGAAATTCCTCCTTATGTCCAGTCTAAATCTGCCTCTCTCCGGTTTATCCCCACTGCCCCTCATCATATCATCACAAGCCTTTGTAAACAGTCACTCCCCAGCTTTCTTGTACCCACATCAGGTACTGGAAGGTCACTATAAGGTCCTATTGGATCCTTTCTCTTCTTGAGGCTGAACAACCCCAACTCTCTCAGCCTGTCCTTATACGGGAGGTGCTCCAGCCCTCGGATCACCCTTGTAGCCTCCTCTGGACCACATCACCTTATTTTCTCTCTGTCAATACATTTCCCCACCTGGGACTGCTTTGTGCCCTGAGGCAGGGGTTCCTCACCTTGTCCCTTCCACCAGACACACACAGGTCGGGTTGAAGAGCAGCCACAGCAGTGACAGCGTCGGTGTGCACAGGGCTGTGCTGCTGAATGGCTCGGATGGGTCCTGGCTCTTCCATGGAGCCATCGGCCCTGCAGCAGAGACACAACATGGGAGGCTTTTTAAGGCAATGATGTTTAGCACTGAGACCAAGGTTCAGGAGGTGGCACCACTGGCTGGGCTGGAGAGTGACAACATAGAATCATTGCTCTCTGGAGAAGAGGAGGCTGAGGGGAGACCTCATTGCTCTCTCCAACTACCTGAAAGGAGGTTGTGGAGAGGAGGGAGCTGGGCTCTTCTCCCAAGTGACAGGGGACAGGACAAGAGGGAATGGCCTCAGGTTCAGTGATTGATGGGAATGGTTGGACTCGATGATCCGGTGGGTCTTTTCCAACCTGGTTATTCTGTGATTCTATGAACTTTGGAAGACACCTCAAATCTCATCCAGTCCAAGTGTCAACCCAACAACACTGTGCCTGATAAACCACGTCCTGAAGGGCCATGGCCACACAGTCCCTGAACCCCTCCAAGGACAGGGACTCCACTGCTGCTCAGAGCAGCCTCTTCACTCTTTCAGTGAAGAATTTTTTCCTCATATACACTCTAAACCCACGGTGGCACAGCTTGAGGCCATTTCTTCTCATCCTGTCACTTGCCACTCAGGAGCAGAACCCAGCACCCACCTCCCCACAACCTCCTTTCTGAGCTGCAGAGAGCAATGAGGTCTCCCCTCAGCCTCCTCTTCTCCAGGCTAACCAGCCCCAGGTTCCTCCGCTGCTCCCAGGACCCCTGGGCTCCAGATCCTTCCCCAGCTTTGTTGCTCTTCTCTGGACTTGCTCCAGAGCCTCAACATCCTTCTTGTGCTGAGGGGCCTAGAAATGAACACAGGATTCGAGGAGCAGTCTCACCAGTGCTGAGTCCAGAGGGAGAAGAAGCTCCCTGGCCCTGCTGGTCACACTGTTTCAGATCCAAGCCAGGATGCCATTGGCCTTCAATAATGAAACCAAACCCACGTGCTTGCTGTGTTCTGTATTCATTTGTTCTCTATTCACCCTCATAACTGGTTAATTAAATTTCAATGTGACCATCTAGGGTTGTTTTACCTGTATTTGGAGGTGTGGAAGCTGATTTTACTCTGCAGTTTCCCCATAACCAACGAGTACAGCTCCGCTATGGCCAACAGCGCTGAGCATCACATCAGCATCTTGGGTACCTGCTGCTGGGCTGTGAGCCGTGGGAGAGGAGACAAGCGTTACAGGGAATCCAGAGAGGTGTCTGCTTCTTGTGTACTGATAAGGTACTGATAACATGTTATCTACACCTTAAAGTCCTTTAGAATAAGTGGCAAAGCCTCACAGGAGGAGACATCTGGAGCTCCGCAGTCAAACCGCTTGCTCAGAGTGGAGCGAGCGTCAGAGGTGAGGTGATAGGCACCTTACATACGATAACAGAATGTTTGAATCATTAAGGTTGGAAAATCCCTCTAAGCTCATCCAGTCCAACAACAAGCCCAACACCACCATGCAGACTAAACCGTATCTCCAAGCGCCACAGCCACACACATGGTTTGAACCCCTTTGGAGTACAGAGGGAGAAGAACCTCCCTGGACCTGCTGCTCACACCGTTTCTGATCCAAGCCAAGATGCCATTGGCCTTCTCGGCCACCTGGGCCACTGCTGCCTCATGTTCAGTCGCTGTCAACCAACACCCCCAGGTCCTTCTCCTCCAGGTTCTTTCCAGTCAGACTTCTCCCAGTCTGTAGCTGCTCAGGGTTGTTGAGCCCCATGGTCTTAGCCCATGGATCCAGCCTGTTCAGATCCCTTTGGAGCCTCCTGACCCTCCAGTAGATGCAATTCCACCCAGCTTAGCATTGTCTGCAAACTTGCTAATCTTGACGACCCTGTTGCATTCAGCAGTACAATTCCCACTGTCCATGCTGAGCACAGCCCAGGGTGTCCCTCACAGTCCCCACAGCAGCACCTGGCTGGCTGGAGGAGCCTCTGGCAGAGCAGGGCTTGGGCTGAGGCAGCATCTCTCCCTCTGATCCTCGCAGGTCACAGACCGAGCAGAAACCCGTTTCAATGGCAGTGAATGCCACGTCCCGTAATTGGCTTCTTCTTAGCTCCGACTCACTAATTGGATTTAGCCTGCCCTCGGTGCTCATCAGCCTCCCCACTTCTGGGTCAGTAGCCTTCTGCTAATATCAATCAGAAAACCTGCTCATTCCAGCAAAGACAAACCCTGCCCAACTCTGCCCCCACAAACCCCAAACCCAAATCCTGGAAGCGCTAAGCGAGAGGGGTTGGGTTTCCACACAACGTTCCATTTCTAATCTTACCCCGATGGCCTCTGTGATTAGCAATTAGTGACGCCCGGTTAATCTCCACCTGTTGTTCTGTCTTGCACGGTCGAAAGCTGTGAAGAACAATAAATCTCACAGTGGGTCTTATGAGGAGCGGCTGAGGGAACTGGGGGTGTTTATCCTGGAGAAGAGGAGGCTGAGGGGAGACTTCATTGTTCTCTCCAACTCCCTGAAAGGAGGTTGTGGAGAGGAGGGAGCTGGGCTCTTCTCCCAAGTGACAGGACAGGATGAGAGGGAATGGCCTCAAGTTCCACCAGGGGAGGTTCAGGCTGGACATTAGGAAAAAATATTTCACAGAAAGGGTCATTAGGCACTGGAACTTGCCCAGGGAGGTGGTTGATTCACCTTCCCTGGAGATGTTTAAGGTGTGGGTGAACAAGGTGCTGAGGGGCACAGGTTAGTGATTGATGGGAATGGTTGGACTTGATGACCTGGTGGGACCTTTCCAACCTGATGATTCTGTGACTCTATGATAATTCAGCAATTTCAATGAGACTGAGCATCCAAATCGGTTCAGCACATCAGTAACAAAAACGATTACTCTTTGACAACGAAGAACTCCGGAAGCCGTTCCTGCTGCAAAACAGGATTCTAGGAGAAAGCTAAACTGCTAATGCTGATTTTTTAATTGGGATGATTCCCATTTCCCAGCCAGCAGCAGGTTTCCCCACTCGTGTGGTTCATGTCCTCATGCAGCCGTGACCCTACGGCAGTGATGTGGGTCCCTAGAACTGGGGTTACCCTGTGGCAATGATGTAGGTCCCCAAAGCTGGGGTGATCCCATGGCAATGATGTGGGTCCCCAAAGCTGGGGTGACCCCATGGCAATGATGTAGGTCCCCAAATCTGGGGTGACCCCATGGCAATGATGTAGGTCCCCAAAGCTGGGGTGACCCCATGGCAATGATGTAGGTCCCCAAAGCTGGGGTGATCCCATGGCAATGATGTAGGTCCCCAAAGCTGCGGTGATCCCATGGCAATGATGTAGGTCCCCAAAGCTGGGGTGACCCCATGGCAATGATGTAGGTCCCCAAAGCTGGGGTGATCCCATGGCAATGATGTAGGTCCCCAAAGCTGCGGTGATCCCATGGCAATGATGTAGGTCCCCAAAGCTGTGGTGATCCCATGGCAATGATGTGGGTCCCCAGAGTTGGGGGTGACCCCATGGCAATGATGTGGGTCCCCAAAGCTGGGGTGACCCCATGGCAATGATGTAGGTCCCCAAAGCTGGGGGTGACCCCATGGCAATGATGTGGGTCCCCAAAGCTGGGGTGATCCCATGGCAATGATGTAGGTCCCCAAAGCTGGGGTGACCCCATTGCAATGATGTGAGTCCCCAGAGTTGGAGGTGACCCCATGGGTGCTCAATCGGGCACCTGAGTCCCTGCAGATGGGGGGACCCTACAAGCAGGATTTGAACAGAGGTGTGTGTGTGCAGCCCAGATCCCTGCAGCCAGGTCAGACCCTGGGAAAGGTTTGGGGACAATGTGGGTCCCTGTAGCTGGGTGGTCGCATAGGAAGGCTGTGGGGCAGCCCCTGTGAAGGGTCAGGCCACAATGTGGGTCCCAATAGCTGCACAAGCCCCTGGGAAGGGTATGGGGACAATATAGGTCCCTATAGCTGGGTAACAACATAGGAAGGGTATGGGGCAGCTCCTTAGCAAGGCTGTGGGGACAACGTGGGTCCTTATAGCCTGGGGACTTATAGGAAAGGTATGGGGCAGCTCCTTAGCAAGACTATGGGGACAATGTGAGTCCCTATAGCTTGGTGACCCCATAGGGAGGGTATGGGGTAGATCCTTAGCAGGACTATAGGGAATACATGGGTCCCTGTAGCTTGGTGACCCCATAGGGAGGGTATGGGGAATACGTGGATCCCTATAGCTGGATGACCCCATAGAGAGGGTATGGGGCAGATCCTTAGCAAGACTATAGGGAACATGTGGGTCCCTATAGCTTGGTGACCCCATAGGAAGGGTATGAGGCAGCTCCTTAGCAAGGCTGTGGGGACAATGTGGGTCCTTATAGCTTGGTGACTTATAGGAAAGGTATGGGGCAGCTCCTTAGCAAGACTATGGGGACAGTGTGGGTCCCTATAGCTTGGTGACCTATAGGGAGGGTATGAGACTGCTCCTTGGGAGGGTTATGGGGAACACGTGAATCCCTATAGCTGGATGACCCCATAGGGAGGGTGTGGGGCAGCTCCTTAGCAAGACTATAGGGAATAAGTGGGTCCCTATAGCTGGATGACCCCATAGGGAGGGTATGGGGCAGCTCCTTGGGAGGGTTAAGGGGAATGTGTGGGTCCTTATAACTTGGGGACCCCATAGGGAGGGTATGGGGCAGATCCTTAGCAAGACTATAGGGAATTCATGGGTCCCTGTAGCTTGGTGACCCCATTGGGAGGCTATGGGGCAGCTCCTTAGCAAGGCTGTGGGGACACACCTTCCCTGGAGGTGTTTAAGACACGGGTGGATGAGGTATTGAGGGACTTGGTTTAGTGTTTGATAGGAATGGTTGGACTAGAAGATCTGATGTGTCCCTTCCAACCTGGTCGTTCTGTGATTCTGTGACAACGTGGGTCCTTATAGCTTGGGGACTTATAGGAAAGGTAAGGGACTGCTCCTTGGGAGGGCTACAGGGAATACATGGATCCCTATAGCTGGATGACCCCATAGGGAGGGTATGGACCACTCCTTGGGAGGTTTATGGGGACAATGTGGGTCCCTATAGCTTGGTGACCCCATAGGGAGGGTATGGGGCAGCTCCTTAGCAAGACTATAGGGAATAAGTGGGTCCCTATAGCTTGGTGACCCCATGGGGAAGGTATGGGGCAGCTCCTTGGGAGGGTTAAGGGGAATGTGTGGGTCCTTATAACTTGGTGACCCCGTAGGGAGGGTATGGACCACTCCTTGGGAGGTTTATGGGGACAATGTGTGTCCCTATAGCTTGGTGACCCCATAGGGAGGGTACAGGGCAGCTCCTTGGGAGGGCTATGGGGACAATGCAGGTGACCTCAGGGAAGGCTGTGGGGACACAGAGGGTCCCTGTCTTGGGGGCAGCTCAGCCCAGCCCCACTGTGCACTCACCCGAGAGGAGTGGGCAGTGCCGGTGTCAGTCCCAGTGCCGGTCCCGGTCCCGGTGCCAGTGCGGAGTGGAGCGGGAGGTGTGGCCAGTGCCGGTGTCGGTCTCAGCGCTGGTCCCAGTGCTGGTCCCGGTGCCAGTGCGGAGCGGAGCGGGAGGCGTGGGTGGTGCTGGCAGTGCCAGTGCAAGCGGTGCCGGTGCCAGTCCCGGTCTCGGTGCAGGTGGTGCTGGTGATGCTGGTGATGCTGGAGCGGGTTGTCCCGGTGCAGGCAGTGCCGGTGCGGGAGGACCGGGTGATGCTGGTCCCAGTCCCTTGCCCCGGTCAGGGTCTCGGTCCTGATCCCGGTGCTAGTCCCGGTGCCGGGGTGGGGCGGAGCCAGAGGAGCAGGCAGTGCCGGGGCCCGTCCCGGTGCTGCCGGTGATGTCGGTACCGGTCCCCGTGCAGGTGGTGGGTGCTGTCCCAGTGCGGGGTGTGGCGGCAGGGGCGGGCGGTGCCGGTCGGGGGCGGGGCTAGGGGCTGCTCCCGGGGCTGCTCCCGGGGCAGGTGTGTGTGTGCAGCATGGCCGGGCGGGCCGGGGGCCCCGGGGCGCTACCGGAGCGGGCGGCGGCGCTCAGGGTGAGAGGGGGACCCGGGGGGACACGACGGGTTAGGGGTCGTGGGGCTGAGGGGTCCCACGTGGGGAAGGAGGGAGCTATGGGGCTGCTGGTGGGGCATGTGGGTCCCCGGTAGGGCAGGGGGCTGCGTAAGGGGGGGGGGTCACAAATGGGGGGGAAGGTCTCTATGGGGCTGCTGGTAGAGCTTGGGGGTCCCCAGTGGGACAGGGGGTTGTGTATATGGGTCCCACGTGGGGAGGACACTGTCTATGGGGCTGCTGGTGCGGTTTGGGGGTCCCCAGTGGGACAGGGGGTTGTGTGTGTGGGTCCCACGTGGAGAGAAGGCTCTCTATGGGGTTCCTGGTTGAGCATGTGGGTCCCCAGTGGGGCAGAGAGCTGTGTAAGGGGAGGTCACAGATGGGGAGGGGGGTCTATATGGGGTTGCTGGTGGGGCATGTGGGTCCCCAGTGGGGCAGGGGGCTGCATAAGGGAATCCCATGGGTGGAGAGGGCTCTCTATGGGGTTCCTGGTCTAACATGTGGGTCCAGTGGGGCAGAGGGCTGTGTAAGGCGGGTGGTCACAGATGGGGAGAGGGGTCTCTATGGGGCTGCTAGTGAGGTTTGGGGGTCCCCAGTGGGGCAGGGGACTGTGTGGGGGGGTTCCACGTGGGGAGAGGGCTCTCTATGGGGTTCCTGGTCAAGCATGTGGGTCCCCAGTGGGACAGGGAGTTGGGGGAGGGGTGTCCCACGTGGGGAGGGGGCCTCTGTATGGGGCTGCTGGTGGGGTTTGGGGGTCCCCAGTGGGACAGGGGGTTGTGTGTGTGGGTCCCACGTGGGGAGAAGGCTCTCTATGGGGTTCCTGGTTGAGCATGTGGGTCCCCAGTGGGGCAGAGAGCTGTGTAAGGGGGGGTCACAGATGGGGAGGGGGGTCTATATGGGGCTGCTGGTGGGGCATGTGGGTCCCCGGTGGGGCAGGGGGCTGCATAAGGGGGTCCCATGTGTGGAGAGGGCTCTCTATGGGGTTCCTGGTCGAGCATGTGGGTACCCAGTGGGGCAGAGGGTTGTGTAAGGGGGGGTCACAGATGGGGAAGGGGCTGTCTATGAGGCTGCTGGTGGGGTTTGGGGGTCCCCAGTGGGACAGGGGGTTGTGTGGGGCGGTTCCATGTGGGGAGGGGACTCTATGGGGTTCCTGGTCCAGTATGTGGGTCCCCGGTGGGGCAGAGGGCTCTGTATGGGGCTGCTGGTGGGGTTTGGGGGTCCCCAGTGGGACAGGGGGTTGTGTGTGTTTGAGTCCCACTTGGAGAGGGGGGTCTCTATGGGGCTGCTGGTGGGATCTGGGGGTCCCCAGTGGGACAGGGGGTTGTGTGTGGGGGTCCCACGTGGGGAGGGGCCTCTCCATGGGGCTCCTGGCATTGTGTGAGGGTCCCTGGTGGGGCAGGGAGGCTGTGTAAGTGGTGTCCCATGGGGAAGAAGCCCTCTGTGGGGTTGCTGGAGGGATGTTGGGGTCCCTTATGGGGTGTGTGTGGGCTCTGTTGGGGTGTGGGACCATGTGGGGGCCCCACATGGGGAGGGGGCTCTCCATGGGGCTCCTGGCAGGGTGTGGGGGTCTCTGGTGGGATGTGGGACCATGTGAGGGTTGCAGAAAGGGAGAGGACTCGCCATGGGGCTCCTGGCAGTGTCTGGGGCTGGAGACAGGAGGGCAGTGGGTCACGGGGTGTGGGCCACGTGGGCTGCCCCCCGTGGGCAGGGGGCTCTCTGTGGGGTTCTTGGTGGGGTACGTATGTCCCTGGCGGGGCAGGGGGATGCATAAGGGGTCCATCATGGGGAGAAGGCTCTCTATGGGGCTTCTATTGTGGTGAGGGCCTGTTGGGGGACTGGGTGGTGGGCTGAGGTCGTGTGAGGTGTCCCCTATGGGGAAGGGGTCTCTCTGTGGGGTTCCCGGTGGGATATAGGGCTCAGGTGGGATGTGGGACTGTATGGGAACCCTGGTGTGGTGTGAGGGGCTCTGTTGGAGTGTGGGGTTTGGGGGGAGGTGCTGGTAGCACACGGGGCCGTGTAAGGGGTCCCTCTTGGGGAGGGGACTCTCTGGGGGTCTCTCGGTGGGGTGTGGGGCTGGGATATGGGGTGCTGAGGAGATGTAGGCCCATGTTGGGGGTCCCCTCTGGGGATGGGGCTGCCTGTGGGTCTCTTTGTGGGGTCCCTGGTGGACTGTGGAGCTGTGTATGGGGTCCCTTGTAGGGAGGGGGTTTCTCCGTGAGGCTCCTGGTGGGGCCTGGGGGCTGTGTGAGGGATCCTCTCTGGGGAAGGGGTTTCTCCCTGGGGCTCCCTGGGATGTGAGGCCATGGGAAGGTTCCCTCGTGGGGAGGGGGCTGTCTGCATGGCTCCTAATGAAGCGTGAGGCCATGTGGAGGTTCTCTCATGGGGAGGGGGCTGTCTGTGTGGCTCCTAGTGAGGTGTGAGGCCATGGGAAGGTTCCCTCGTGGGGAGGGGGCTGTCTGCATGGCTCCTAGTGAGGCGTGAGGCCATGTTAATGTTCCCTCATGGGGAGGGGGCTGTCTGCATGGCTCGTAGTGAGGCGTGAGGCCATGTTAAGGTTCCCTCGTGGGGAGGGGGCTGTCTGCATGGCTCGTAGTGAGGCGTGAGGCCATGTTAAGGTTCCCTCGTGGGGAGGGGGCTGTCTGCATGGCTCGTAGTGAGGCGTGAGGACATGTGAAGGTTCTCTCGTGGGGAGGGGGCTGTCTGCATGGCTCCTAGTGAGGCGTGAGGACATGTGGAGGTTCCCTCGTGGGGAGGGAGCTGTCTGAATGGCTCCTAGTGAGGCGTGAGGCCATGTGAAGGTTCTCTCGTCGGGAGGGAGCTGTCTGCATGGCTCCTAGTGAGGCGTGAGGACATGTGAAGGTTCTCTCGTGGGGAGGGGGCTGTCTGCATGGCTCCTAGTGAGGCGTGAGGCCATGTGGAGGTTCCCTTGTGGGGAAGGGACTGTCTGTGTGGCTCCTAGTGAGGCGTGAGGCCATGTTAAGGTTCCCTCGTGGGGAAGGGACTGTCTGCATGGCTCCTAGTGAGGCGTGAGGACATGTGAAGGTTCTCTCGTGGGGAGGGGGCTGTCTGTGTGGCTCCTAGTGAGGCGTGAGGACATGTGAAGGTTCTCTCGTGGGGAGGGGGCTGTCTGCATGGCTCCTAGTGAGGCGTGAGGCCATGTGAAGGTTCTCTCGTGGGGAGGGGGCTGTCTGTGTGGCTCCTAGTGAGGCATGGGGCCAGGGGGAGGTTCCCCCATGGGCTGTTTGGGGGTCTGGTGGGATGTATGTCTGTATGAGGGGTCCCCCGTGAGGAGGGGGTTCTCTGTGTGGGCTGTGAAGTTGTTGAAGGTGTGGGGCTGGGGGTCTGTCTGAGGGGGCTGAGCAGGGAGCTGCCATGACTCCTCCTGCTGCTCTGCAGCTCTCTTGGCCTCTTCTCCCAAGGGAGAGTGGACAGGACGAGAGTGAATGGCCTCAAGCTCCACCAGGGGAGATTTAGGCTAGAGATCAGGAGGAAGTTTTTCACGGAAAGGGTCATTGGGCATTGGAATAGGCTGCCCAGGGAGGTGGTTGATTCCCCTTCCCTGGAGGTGTTTAAGGGACGGGTAGATGAGGTCTTGAGGGATATGGTTTAGTGTTTGATAGGAATGGTTGGACTCGATGATCTGGTGGGTCTCTTCCAACCTGGTGATTCTATGATTCTGCCTTCCAGAACAGGATTGTGGACCGGTGCGAGCGGCTCCAGCTGCAGAGCGCGGCCATTGCCCGGCACGTGGATGAGGTGCTGCCTGCCAAGGACCAGGACCTCCTGGTAACTCCCTGCCCCTTCTCCCTGCGTCTTTGTGCTTCCTTAGCTCATCCTTCCTGCTGGAGATGCTGAGCTGCTGCTGGGCTCATCGGTGTCCCCAACCCACCCGGCTGCTTGTGTGAGAGCAGGAGAGTGCAGGGCTTCATCTGCCTAAAAAACATACACAAACAATAGATATATAGGGTCATTGGGCATTGGAACAGGCTGCCCAGGGAGGTGGTTGATTTACCTTCCCTGGAGGTGTTTAAGGCACATATGGACGAGGTGCTGAGGGACATGGTTTAGTGTTGATAGGACTGGTTGGACGCGATGATCCGGTGGGTCTCTTCCAACCTGGTTATTCTATGATTTCTTGGTGTTAGTGACCAACCATCCCATGAGGATCAGTCTGAAGTTTTGCTTTGTGGTGGCTCTACTTCTCCCTAACAGCGAATGAGGAAGATCTGCTGAGGGATGGGACTCTGGTGCCTTGCAGGTTGTTGCTTAGGGTTAGGCCAGGAGGCAGTAGACAGGCCGGGGACTGACTGTCTGTTTATCTCTGCTTGCTTTGTGATGATTACTGTGGTTTGGGCCTCAATTAACAGAGTAATCCTAATTGCCGAGTCCATGGAAGACCAGCAGAAGCGGTTGGTGCTCTTGTCAGGGTTGAAGCGAGACTGATGCTTCTCCTCTCTCCTTGCAGAACGCAGCCAACGCGGCGCGGGAGCTGGTGATCCAGAGGCTGATCTTTGTGGGGAACGCGTGTGAAAACGAAGAGCAGCGGCTGCTGGAGAAGGTGCACACGGAGGAGGAGCGGGCTCACCAGAGCATCGTGACGCAGCGGGTGCACTGGACGGAGGCTTTGCAGAAGCTGGCTGCCCTCCGCACCTACCTGGTGGACACCATCACCAACCTGGACGACCAGGGCCTGGTGGTGAGTGCTGCTCCTTGTACTGAGGGACCAGTCAGTCAGCCCCGGAGTAACCTAGACTTAATATCATGGATATTATGGGACTTAAACACAGTGGTCAGTAGCTTATCACAGAATCTTTAAGGTTGGAAAAGACCTCTAAGATTGTCCAGTTTAACTGTTAGCCCAACACTGTCATGCCTGCTAAGCCATGTCCCGGTTCCGAGGGACATGGTTTAGTGTTTGATGGGAATGGTTGGACTTGATGGAGAGGAGGGAGCTGGGCTCTTCTCCCAAGGGACAGGGGACAGGACAAGAGGGAATGGCCTCAAGCTCCACCAGGGGAGATTTAGGCTGGAGATTAGGAGGAAGTTCTTCACACAGAGGGTCATTGGGCATTGGAATAGGCTGCCCAGGGAGGTGGTTGATTCACATTCCCTGGAGGTGTTTAAGGCACAGGTGGATGAGGTCTTGAGGGACTTGGTTTAGTGTTTGATAGGAATGGTTGGACTAGAAGATCCGATGGGTCCCTTCCAACCTGTTTGTTCTATGATTTTATGATTCTACTCGAACGTCTTCAGCTTTTTCACCGCTGCCCTGGGCTGCCTGTTCCAATGCTTCATCAATCTTTCAGTGAAGAAATTTTCCCTAATATCCAGTCTAAACCTCCCTTGGCACAACTTGTGGCCGTTTCCTCTCATCCTATTGCTTCTCCCTTGGGAGAAGAGCCCAACACGCACCTCGCTACAACCTCCCTTCAGCAGGTCACTGCACTGACAGCAAGGAGGCAGAGTTGGACAGGACCTACCTGTGGGTCTAGCTCAGGGAACCTTTTTCATCTGGTCCTGATGATCTCTTCTGGTTTCTTGATGGTTTGTAGCACATCTGATCTTCCCAATCCTGAGGTTCAGATCCCCCCAGGCTTGAAGCTGCCTGCTCTCAGATGCCCTTGGGCTGCGCAGCTGTGGGTTGAGAGCTGCTCTTACAGCAGTCAGTTGGGCCACCAGCCGCCTAGTGTTCTGTCTAGTTTTAATCAAAATGTGACCCTTGGAAGCACCTGCAGTTCTTCTCAAGTGTCTGCCCTGTGGCTGGTGTATTTCTGTTTAAGATATTTACTGTGCAGAGCAGCCCCCGTTTTCATAGTATTATAGAATCACCAGGTTGGGAGAGACCCACCTGATCATTGAGTCCAACCATTCCTATCAATCACTAAACCATGTCCCTCAGTACCTCGTCCACCCGTCCCTTAAACACCTTCATGGAAGGTGACTCAACCCCCTCCCTGGGCAGCCTGTTCCTGTGCCCAATGACCCTTTCTGTGAAAATTCTTTTCCTAATGTCCAGCCTGAACCTCCCCTGGTGGAGCTTGAGGCCATTCCCTCTTGTCCTGTCCCCTGTCCCTTGGGAGAAGAGCCCAGCTCCCTCCTCTCCACAACCTCCTTTCAGGGAGTTGTAGAGAGCAATGAGGTCTCCCCTCAGCCTCCTCTTCTCCAGGATAAACACCCCCAGCTCTCTCAGCCGTTCCTCATCAGGTCTGTTCTCCAGCCCCTTCACCAGCTTCATTGCTCTTCTCTGGACTCTCTCCAGAGCCTCAACATCCTTCTTGTGCTGAGAGGCTCACAACTGAACACAGGATTCGAGAAGCAGTCTCACCAGTGCCTAGTCCAGAGGGTCACCCAGCTGCCTGATCCCACTGATGCAGCAGACACTGCCCCTAGCTTGATACAGAAGATGTGTCACCCGCAGCCATTCCCACTGATTTTCTTAAGGAGTGGGAAGTGCTGCAGCTGATGAAAATGGGTGTTGGACGGTCCCCAAGGCCAGTGTTGGGGCAAGGAGTGGTTTCTCTGGGTCAGGGAGGAGAGCAGTGCTCCCTGGGTCCTGAGTTTACTGTGTCCCAGCCTGTGTTTGGGGTTTTATCGATGGGTATTTCAGCTGTAATGACTCTTTCTCTCCTTGTCCCCAGCGTGCAGAACAGGAGATCTTCGAGAGGTCAGTACCCAGCTGTTCCCAGGCCTTTCCCTACCCCTGTACCCTATGTGGCCCCTCTTTAAGCAAAATGCCATCGCTCTGGCTGTGGGACCCCTCCTCTTTGGCTGAGGACAAGGACAGAGCACAGAGATGCCAGCACAGCTTCTTGTCTCTGCTTCACCTGCTGCACTGCAGCTCGGGATGGAGCAGGCTGGCACCTCCAAGTGCTCCACGTGCAATGTCTCCTCAGAGGCACTGCTGGACACGTTGACCCTTGCTTACAGGAGACCTTCTCTGGCTCCTTAGCAAACTCCCTGAGACCTGGAGCAAACCTGTCCCTGGTTTGTTGGCAGGAGATGGGATTGTCCCCCTGGAAAGCTGGTGTGCTCAGAGTAGCAGCACATCCAAGCTCTACACTCATGCTGCTTCCTTCCCAGATATGCATGAAGTGGGGGAACCGATTGTGGGTGTCAGCATTTTTGACAATTGTCAGTGCTGCTGGGCTGCCCTTCCTCAAGGAAGCAGCCTGATGCTGCATTTTTACAGACGTTTATTTCTGGGGCTACTGCAGGGCTGCTCTAAGCGGCACTGCTTGGACTCTGGTGCCCAAAGGGCTTTCAGGAGTGTTTTTAACCTGTACAGAGTAGAAAATGGGCCAAAAGACATCACCAGCAGCCAGTGTCAGAGCCTTTACTTACAACCATGAGTTCCTGCATGCGCTGAAGGCCACAGGAACCCAGCAAATCCTCAGTCTCCTGGCTCTGCTGTATGAAACCTGCAGTCCTGGCTTGCTCTCCTGTTGTGCCCCTCTTTGCTCTGACACTGAGGCTTTCTCTGCCAAGAGGGAAATCCAATTCTCTCATTCAGCCTGTTCATCGTGCTCCTCTTTTACCTTGCTGGCCCCTCTTGGAGGCATTTAATCCGTGTCTGCTGAGGGAGGAGGCGGCTGACTCAGGCTGCTGGGATTGTTTTGAAACACTGAGGTCCTTTCAGAAGGGGCTGGAATCAAAGCCAACCGAAAGTATCACTTGGGAGGGGAGTTTGTCCAGAAAGGCCTGGTTTCTCTGCAGCAAGCGCTCCTCTTGCAACTGCTCCAGCTCAGGTTTCTGCCGCGCTTCCTAGTGACATGAAACACCTCCTAGCACTAGTCAATGAATCACCGTGTTTTGAAATAACCCTTGTGTTCCTTTGGTAGGACAGAGGTGGCGGAGGGAATCTTAGAGCCGCAGGAGTCCCCGAAGTTAAACTTTAATCAGACCTGTGTTCAGAGTCCGCTGCTGCATCGACTGTGGGCCTCTGCTGTTCTCTGCTGTGTCGCAGGTCAGTGTCTTGCTCAGGTCTCACGCACTCTGGGGTTTCCTCCACTCCTCTTTGTGTTGTACCCAAAGAGGTCAACGGCTCGATATCCAGATGGGGATTCGTGACAAGTGGTGATCCTCAGGGGTCCGTACTGGCACCGGAGCTGTTTAATATCTTCATCGATGATATAGACAGTGAGATCGAGTGCACCCTCAGCAAGTTTGCAGATGGCACCAAGCTGAGTGGTGCAGTTGTCACACTGGAAGGATGGGATGTCATCCAGAGGGACCTGGTCAGGCTGGAGCAGTGGGGCTGGGAGAACCTTATGAGGTTCAACAAGGCCAAGGGCGAGGTCCTTCACCTGGGTCAGGGCAATCCCTGGTTTCAGTACAGGATGGGGGATGATGTGACTGAGAGCTGCCCTGAAGAGAAGGACCTGGAGGTGCTGGTTGATGAGAAGCTTGACATGAGCCAGCAATGTGCACTCACAGCCCAGAAACCAACCGTGTTCTGGGCTGCATCAAAAGCAGTGTGGCCAGCAGGGTAAGGGAGGGGATTCTACCCCTCTGCTCCTCTCTTGGGAGACCTCATCAGGAGTATTGGGTCCAGCTCTGGAATCCTCAACATAAGAAGGAGATGGAGCTGTTGGAATGGGTCCAGAGGAGGCAACAAACATGATCCGAGCGCTGGAGCAGGGTGGGTGTGATGTGGTAGAGCTCTTGCTGTCATCAGCCCTGGGAGAGTAAAGGACTCGCCTGCTCCTGCCTTGATTTTGTGGCAGTTCAAGACTAAAATAGGTGAAAGGAGGGTAGGGGAAGGCAGGGCAGGAGGGACACCCGCAGGCAGAAACTCAGTGAGGAGCAGGTGGGTCAGGTGGGCCTCAGCCTCATCTCCTTGCTCGGCAAAGTCACAGAGTGAGGGAAGCGCTCACACTGTTACTCGACACTCACAGGGGGCTGTGGCCCTGTTGAGGGGAACCCAAACCCATGTGTGTGCCCATCTCCAGTGCCTGATGCCACCTCCCTCCGGTGCTTCAAACCTGCTCAGAGTGGGTTGATTAATGACTTGAGGAAACTGGAGGAAAGAGATTGTCCCTGCCCAGCCCTCTCCTTCCTGTATTCCTCCTCGTTCCTGTATTACCGGCTTTGCCAGTTTTCTGCCAACAGCCTGTGTCCTTGTGCAGGCTCTTGACTCGCCTGGCTGGGTGAGGAGAAGTTGGTTGGGGGAGGAGAAGTTGAGTCCTGCTCATGCATAGTGAGGGTGGGGAGGGACGGCACTCAGATCTGGGCCTCTCAAAAATGGGATGAACTGAACCTGCTGAGTTCTGTTTTGTGGTGACTGGGGCCAGGGTCGGAAGAAGACGAGCAGAAGTATCTCTGACCCTGGAGGACTTCTGGTGCAAGGGTGTCTGGGGAAGCCTGGGCTTTGATGGGTCTCTGGCTTGAGAGGGGAGGCTGTGGGAGAGCTGCCCAAGCCCCCATCTTTTGTAGAATTGTAGAACAACCAGGTTGGAAGAGACCCAAAGGATCATTGAGTCCAATCATTCCTATCAAACACTAAACCATGTCCCTCAGCACCTTGTCCATCTGTCCCTTAAACACCTCCAGGGAAGGGGAATCAACCACCTCCCTGGGCAGCCTGTTCCAGTGCCAAATCACTCTTTTTGTGAAGAATTTTTTCCTTATGTCGAGCCTGAACCTCCCCTGGTGGAGCTTGAGGCCATTCCCTCTTGTCCTGTCCCCTGACACTTGGGAGAAGAGCCCAGTTCCCTCCTCTCCACAACCTCCTTTCAGGTAGTTGATGAGAGTAATGAGGTCTCCCCTCAGCCTCCTCTTCTCCAGGATAAACACCCCCAGCTCTCTCAGTCGTTCCTCATAGGGCCTGTTCTCCAGCCCCTTCACCAGCCCCTTTGTGTCAGCCCAGGGAGCAGACGGGTCAGCAGGAGTGATGTGTGAGGAGAGAGCAACTGTGATTATGTTTCTGATAGCTGTTTCAGATGGTTCACATCATAGAATCGTAGAATAGTTTGGGTTGAAAGGGACCTTCAAACACATCCAGTTCCACCTCCTGCCATGGGCACGGACACCTCCTGCTGGATCCGGTGTCTCAGAGCCTCACCCAGGGAAGGGGCAGCCACCCATTCTTTGGGCAGCCTGTGCCACTAACTCCCCACTGTCAGAGCAAAACATTTCTTCCTAAAATCTCATCTCAACCTCCCCTTTTTCAGCTGAAAACCGCTCCCCCTTGTCCTATCTCTGCACTCCTTGATCATGAGTCCCTCCCAAACTTTCCTGGAGCCTCTTTCAGCACTGGAAGCTGCTCTAAGCTCTCTCTGGAGCCTTCTCTCCTGGCTGAACAGCCCCAGCTCTCTCAGCCTATCCTCATACAGGAGGTGCTCCAGCTCTCGGATCATCTTTGTGGCCTCCTCTGGTCTTGCTCCAACAGGTCAGGACTGTGGAACTGGTGCTCAATGTGTGGCTTCTCTTCCAGGCTCCCAGGAGATTCACATTGATGAGAAAACCATCAGCCCCCACCTCAGCCTGTCAGAAGACAAGAAAACCCTGACCTTCAACCCCAAGAAAGCAAAGGTGGACTTGGACTGCCCTGAGCGGTTTGACTATTGGCCCAACGCTTTGGCTACTGCCACTTTCCGCTCGGGAACCTGCGCATGGAAGATCCGTGTGGAGAAGAGCTGCGCCTACAAGCTGGGAGTTTGCTACAGTTCTCTGCCACGGAGAGGCTCCAGCAACGAAGCTCGCCTGGGCTTCAACACCGCCTCTTGGGTCTTCTCGCGCTATGACCGGGAGTTCAAATTCCTGCATGCCGGGCACCCGCAGCTGGTGGAGCTGATCAGGTCTCCAGCCGAGATCGGGGTGTTGGTGGACTTTGCAGGAGGGGAGCTGCTCTTTTACGACCCCGATTCCTGCACCATCCTCTTCTCCCACAGAGAGACCTTCACAGAGCCCCTTTATCCCGTCTTTGCCGTGGCACACGAGAGCATCTCGCTTGTCCAGTGAGCTGGGGGTGAATATACAGTTGTGTGTGCAGCAACCGAACATGGTACCGAACCATTGAGGGGAAAGGAGCTGGGAAAGGGCTTCCAGCTTGTGTTCATAGAATCATAGAACAACCAGGTTGGAAGGGACCCATCGGATCATTGAGTCCAACCATTCCTATCAAACACTAAACCAAGTCCTTCAAGACCTCATCCACCCGTGCCTTAAACACCTCCAGGGAAGGTGAATCAACCACCTCCCTGGGCAGCCTATTCCAATGCCCAATGACTCTCTGTGTGAAAAATTTCCTCCAAATCTCTAGCCTAAATCTCCCCTGGTGGAGCTTGAGGCCATTCCCTCTTGTCCTGTCCCCTGTCCCTTGGGAGAAGAGCCCAGCTCCCTCCTCTCTACAACCTCCCTTCAGGTAGTTGGAGAGAGTAATGAGTTCAGTGGGTTCCAGACAAGAGTTGCCTCCAAACTACATCTGTTCTTCCTGTGTTTTATGACAGCTTTGCTCTCCTGGAGGTTGCACCTGCTCTGTGTCTGTGGGGGGGCAGTCAAGGAATGCCCCGGCTCTGCCAGCCACTACTGGTCAATCATTTAATTCTCTCTGACCAAGGGCTGTGTTCCAGCCCAGGAAAACAGGAGGAATATTGCCATGTGTTTAGAGAAAGGGCAGGGAGGAGCGTGTGGAAAGGGACGTGGACGGGGACACAACTGGAGCTGCACTGTTGGGAGGAGCTGCCTTTGCTAAAGCAGGGCTGGTGCTGTCACCCCTGGGGCAGGTGCACCCCTGAGGGGCTGTGGCTGAAGGAAGAATCCATGTCATAGAATCACCAGGTTGGAAGAGATCTGCTGGATCATCGAGTCCAACCATTCCTATCAAACACTAACCCATGTCCCTCAGGACCTCATCCACCCGTCCCTTAAACACCTCCAGGGAAGGTGAATCAACCACCTTCCTGGGCAGCCTGTTCCAATGACCCTTTGTGTGAAAAACTTCCTTCTAATCTGCAGCCTAAATCTCCCCTGATGGAGCTTGAGGCTATGTCGGAGCAGGAGTAAGGAGCAAGGAGCAGCAGAAAGAAACTCAACCCAAGCTGCCCCACACCTCACCAAAAGGAGTTTGAGGGGTGAGGGTAACAGGGTGAAAACAAGGTAGGGAGGGAGGAGGGGTGAGCTAGGGAGAAGGGCAGGAGCAGTGTTTCCCCAGGTGTTAAAAGAAATTCTCTTTATTTCTCAGTACCCAAATCAGTAAAGCTTGTTAATTGGTAATGTATCAAATTAAGTGAAATTGCCCAACCCCAGGCTGTTTCACCTCCTGGCCACTGTCACAAAGAGGGATGCTGGCGAGGTGGCAAACCTGAGGTGCAGAGAGGTGTGCATGATCCGTGTGTGGGTTTTCTGGGTGCTCTGTGTGGGAAACTTCCCCGGGCTCAGCCCAACCCAGTTCTGCTGATGTGCTGGCATAGTAGGACACATGAGCCTCTCTCCAGGGTGATGGCGAAGGGGTAAACCTGTGTCTGCTCCAGTCCTAACCCCCAAAAGGAGCCTTCTGAGCCAGTCCCCAACTTGGTCATAGAATCACCAGGTTGGAAGAGACCCACTGGATCAGCGAGTCCAACCATTCCTATCAAACACTAACCCATGTCCCTCAGCACCTTGTCCACTCATCCCTTAAACACCTCCAGGGAAGGTGAATCAACCACCTCCCTGGGCAGCCTCTGCCACTGCCCAATGACCCTTTCTGTGAAATATTTTTTCCTAATGTCCAGCCTGAACCTCCCCTGGCGGAGCTTGAGGCCATTCCCTCTTGTCCTGTCCCCTGTCACTTGGGAGAAGAGCCCAGCTCCCTCCTCTCCACAACCTCCGCTCAGGTAGTTGTAGACAGCAATGAGGTCTCCCCTCAGCCTCCTCTTCTCCAGGTTAAACACCCCCAGCTCTCTCAGCCGTTCCTCATCAGGCCTGTTCTCCAGCCCCTTCCCCAGCTTCGTTGCTCTTCTCTGGACTCGCTCCAGAGCCTCAACATCCTTCTTGTGCTGAGGGGCAGTCAGCACCACTGACCTCCTCCACGGTGTTTTTCGAGCCATGAAAGACATGAGCAGCCCTGCTGATCATATCAAATACATTTTATTGCATTAACAGCCCCTGTGCTCCACGTGCAGTGCTCTCCCTGTGCTCGGAAGTGCTTGCTTCTTTTCTCTGCCCAGCTGGCAGGGAGAAATCCCACACCAGGACTGGTTCATGGCTCAGCAGCTGCGCTCCAGAACAGAGTTACCCCTTCTCGATAAGAGCCAGGAGGTGGCTGAGCGTGGGTAGGACATGCTCAGGGGGCACCTCCAGCTTCTCGCTCTGTCCGGCAGCCTGGAGCAGAAATCCGTGCATGCCCACAGCACGAGCGGCCCTGTAATCCCGCGTGTAGTCGTCCCCAATGTGAGCCACCTGCTCGGGGGGGACCCCGCCGAGGCGCAGGGCCTTCTCGAAGATCCTCCTGTCCGGCTTGGCGAAACTTGCAGCCTCGGAGGTGAGGATGAAGTCAAAGTGGTGCCGCAGGTTGCATTGGGAGAGGATATTTTCCAGCCGGTTATCAAAGTTGGAGACCACCCCCATGCGGAAGCCGCGCTGGCAGCACTGGCTCAGGGTCTCGCTGGCTTCCGGCAGCACCTCCCAGTTGCGGGCGCTGCAATAATCGTGGTAGAGGTTTTCTGCCACCAGCGTTAAGACTCTGTCCTCATGCACCCCTGCGAGCCTGAAGGTTTGCTTCACCAGGTCGATCCACCACTGCTGGGAGCTCAGCCCTCGGCCACAACCGTAGTTGGGGAAGCGCTGCTTCTGGGCTCCGTATGCCTCTCGGAATGCCTGACTGAGCACCTCAGGCTGCACCCGCACCCCGTGTGCCTGGGCCTCAGCAGCATAGCTCTCCCCGAGCGGCCGCCGCAGCCGCAGCAGCGTGTCCTTCACGTCCCATGTCAGTAAGCGGAGCCTAAGCATGGCTCCTCCAGGCCTGGTGCTCTGCGGAAAGCGGCGCTGAGCGTGGCCACGGCTGGATCAGAGGGGTGGGAGCACTAGCCCTTCACCCGCTGCACTCCCACCGGTGTCGGTGTCCCTGGTGAGGGCCTCAGGGCCCCTCTGGCAGGAGAGGGACAGCCCTGCACCCAGTCCTGGGTGCAAAGTCTTCCAAGCTGGGGCTGCTGCACCGACCCCACGGATGGTGACGTGGGGGCCTGATGTGGGGCTGCTGGGTGTATGGGGAGCGCCTGGGGCTGGGGGGCTGCACCCACGGGGTATGGGGCAGGGGGGAGAGGCAACCAGGGTGTCGGGTGGGAGCGTGGGGGTATCTGGGTGGGTGTAGGGGGCAGCAGGTAGCTGTACCTGGGGTGTGGGGGGGTGAGAGTATGGAGACACAAAGGGCATCCAGAGAGGGTGCAGGCAGCACCTGGGGTGGGGTAGAGGAGCACCCAGGGGTGTCTGGGGAGGGGTAGAGGAGCACCCGGGGTGTCTAGGGAAGTGTCAGGTGCTGGGGGGCACAGGGAGGGCTATATCCAAAGTGTCTGGGGTGGGGGTACAGGGGCACACAGAGGTTCTGGGTGGGTGTAGGGGGCACCCAGGGCTCGGGATGCTATAACCAGGGTGTCTGGATGGTTGCAGAGGAACCCGGTGGGTGTGGGGTTCCCCGGGGGGTGTGAGGGGCTGCCCCGGAACGCTATAGCCAGGGTGTTGGGGGGTACAGGGGCTATATCTGAAGGGTGTAGGATGGAGGCACAGGGGTGCTCAGTTTCCCAGTGGGTGCAGGTTTAGGGGAACCATACCCGGGGTAGGCAGGGTGCTGCAGGGTCAACTGGGGTGTTTGGGGGGCTAGAGCCGAGGTGTCTGGAACAGGTGCAGGGGACACCTGGGGCTCTACCTGAGGTGTCGGGAGGGTTCAGGGGTAGCTGGGGCTGCACTCAGGGTATCTAGGGCAACCCTGGGGGCACCTGGGGCTGCACTCAGGGTATCAGGGGTAGGGGAACGAGTGTCTGGTGGGGGGTAGGAGGCACGGGGGGGGGGGTTGTACCCGGGGTGTCTGGGGCTGAGCCTGCAGCGTCTGAGGACAGTGTGGGTGCTCGGGGCCGCCCGCACCCACCTGCCCCGCGGGCCGGAAGTCCCGCCCCTCTACAGGAACCACTGAATAAACCACGCCCCCTCCAAGCAAGCCCCCGCCCCTCAGAGGATACAGCAGTCACTCTAAACCCCGCCCCTCAGTTCAGATCCCGCCCTGTAAGCCCCGCCCATCAGAGCAACGCCCCATCCGCGCTAGCCCCGCCCCTTAGCTAGGACCCTGCCTCTAACCCCAAGTAGTTAGGGGGTAGCTAGTTAGCTCCGACCCCTCAGCAAGGACCCACCTTAGCCACGCCCCCAAACAACAACAAAACCCCCCAATTAGCCCCGCCCACACCCCAAACCTCTCCATTACCCCCGCCCCTCAACCCAGACCACGCCCCCTCCGCTTAGCACAGGGGC
>JAUMJK010002033.1:0-40312 GCA_033558105.1 Coccyzus lansbergi
CTCCGCGTAGGCCCTGCCCTCTCCACATACGTCCCTCTTGCTCCTCCACTCTGGCCCCGCCCCCTTGGCCCCGGACCTGCTCTGGGGTGCTCAGCAGCCGACTCTCACAGCCCCCGTGCGACACCGGGGACGCGGGTGGCGCTCCCTCCTCGGAGCGCGGGAGGGGCGGCGGAGGAGCCTTCAACCCGGAGGAGGCGAAGCAGGGACCTCATCGTGTTCGCTGCTTCCTCACAGGGGAGGAGGAGCAGCTGATCCCTCTGGCGATCGATGAATGGCAGGAGGATGTGTCAGCGGCGGCTAGGGTGGATATTGGGGAAGGTTCTTCAGTGAGAGGGCGGTGGCGCACTGGAACCGCTCCCCAGGAGACTAGTCATAGAGTTACAGAATGGTTTGGGTTGGAAGGGACCTTAAAAATCATCTAGTTCCACCTCCTGCCATGGACAGGGCCACCTCCCACCAGACCAGGCTGCCCAAGGCCCATCCAACCTGGCCTTGAACACCTCCAGGGACGGGGCAGCCAGAGTTTCTGTGGGCAGCCTGTGCCAGTGCCTCACCACCCTCACTGGGAAGAAATTCCTCCTTATGTCCAGACTAAATGTGCCCCTCTGCAGTTCACAGCCCTTAGCCCTCATCCTGTCAGTACAGGACTTTGTGAACAGCCCTTCCTTGACTTTCCTATAGCCCCTTCAGGTCCTGGAAGGTCACTATAAGTTCTCCTCGGAGCCTACTTTTCTTCTCCAGGCTGGACAAGACCAACTTTCTCAGCCTGTCCTCGTATAGGAGGTGCTCCAGCCCTCTGATCATCTTTGTAGCCCCCTCTGCACCCGTTTCAACAGCTCCATATCCTTCTTATGTTGAGGATTCCAGAACTGGACACAATACTCCAGGTGGAGGGTGGAGTCTCACAAGGGAGGAATAGAGGGGCAGAACTCCCTTCCTTGCTCTGCTGGCCAACCTGCTTTTGCTGCAGCCCAGGACGCGTTTGGCCTTCCGACTGCGAGCTCACGACTAGCTTCTCGTTAGACTCGATGATCCTGTGGATCTTTTCCAATCTAGTGATTCTGTGATTCTGTATGATTCTCATCAGTCAGCCAAGCCCGACAATGCTCAGGAAGCCCTTGGACAGGCACGCGGTGTGGATGCCGGGGTGTTCCTGCAGGCATGGAGCTGGAATCGATGATCCTTGCAGGTCCCTTCCGACTCACTACACAGCCAAATCTCTGACTCAGCCGGGAACTACAACTCCCAGCGGGCGCTGCGCCCGTCGAGGCCCCCACTCCCCCCGTGGCGGCCCGGGCAGCGCCTGACTCGGCGGGTTGGGGGGCGGCTCCGGGCGGGGGCTTTGCGATCAGGCGGTGGCGCAGGCGCCCCCGGGCGCGCGGGCGAAGGGCCCCCCGGCGGCGGAAGCGGGCGGCGGGTTCCCGCCATGGCGGGTGGCGGTTCGGGCTCCTCTGAGCACCTGGAGCGGCTGCACGAGATCTTCCGCGGGCTGCACGGAGAGCTGCGCGGAGGCCCCGAGCGGCTGCGGGGCGGCGCGGCCGGTGAGGCGGGGCCGGGGGCTGCTCCGGGGGTAAACCCCGTGGGTAAACCCCGTGTTACGGTCGGGTGGGCAGGCCAGGGGCGGGGGCCTTTATTAGGCCTGGGCGACACGCAGAAGTGATCTCTGTCAGTCGTGTGCAACGGGACAGGCTGTTACAGAATATATTTCCCACTAACATGCATAAGTATAAATTTTTCCAGAAATCTTACGCATATTCTATTACTTTCCAAGGTCTAATTTAATGTTATGAAACTTAGCTACAGTTAGAACTCTTGCTAACGTGGAGCTGGCTTAAGGTCTCTGCTTGGCCTTGGCTTTAAGATAAATGAAAACTCCAAACAGAGGTGATTACAGAAGAGACATACGTTCAGCGCAGATCAAACTAAACACAAGGCGTTACCATCTTCAGGGAACAAACGGTATCTAGAAAACACCGTTGCAAAGAAATCATGCTATCAGAAGGACATTCCGTCTAACTTTCAAAACCCACAACTGCTTAGACGAAACTTAACTGTGCTTTAGCTTAAATAAAAATATTCCTAAGAGGAAGTTGTGCATAGGAGGGTGCTGGCCTCTTCCCCTAAGTGACAGGGGACAGGAGGAGAGCGAATGGCCTCAAGCTCTGACAGGGGAGGTTTAGGCTGAACATTAGGAAAAAAAATTTCACGGAAAGGGTCATTGGACACTGGAAGAGGCTGCCCAGGGAGGTGGTTGAGTCACCTTCCCTGGAGGTGTTTAAGGTGCAGGTGGATGAGGTGCTGAGGGACATGGTTTAGTATTTGATAGGAATGGTTGGAGTCAGTGATCCGGTGGGTCTTTTCAACCTGGTAATTCTATGATTCTGTGATTCCACTTTGAAATATTCCACATCAGCTGGACTCTTATTTAAGATTTCATCAGTAGAACTAAAAGCAGTTTTTATTATCACAGTGTTCCACAACCATTTCCAGACTTACTGGAGAAGAATTGTAGTCTAAATGGCTGTTTTAAAAGTCTGGTTTGTGCACTACCTGACCACACACAAGACAAAATCTGTCATACACAGAGTTGTATTAGAAGCAAGACTTGGTTTTACAGGAATTCTTTATTAGGTAGTGATAAAACACTGATGGAACACTGCCTCTAAGGGCTTGGTATTGTGTTCCTAACTCAGTTCTTGGTACTTGGCAATATTCTGTGAACCAGAAAGGGAAGTCATCTGACAAGGAGAATTTTACCAGTGTCACTAGAACTCTGATTAAATCCTTCATGTGAGAAACGTGACGCACAGTTGTCGGGAGCTGCTGTAGCTCAGCTTGTGTTTTGTCCCATGAGAAAGAGGAGAGGCTGTCAGCCATGGTCTGCACTAGCTTTGTTGGTCTCACACATTTAGCCGTAAAATCACAGAAATGGTTTGTTCAGAATATTCTGCTCTGTGCTATATAACAGAGGCTGTGAAAAGCTCATTGTTGTATTTCTTACCTGGCTTTCCACTTCATAGTGAATTGAATTTGGGGCTGCTCTTCTCATCATTACTGTTTCCAGAAAGTCTAGGAAAAGGAAGGTATTCAAACCTGCAAATGACAACTTTCAAAGTTGATTTAATTTTACCAGAGGTTGACAAGACTAAGAAGTGTAACAGAAGAAATACCCTTGTATGTAGGAAATTCTTATTTCCTTGTAGAAAGCTGAGTGGTCGGTTTGCTGAAGTAAAGCTTTGTTAGGTCTCTGTGGAACTGGAGTAGTTTTGAGCAATGATGACTGCTGAGCAATGGCCTTAAACAAAGCATTTACAGGCAGCAGCTTGTGCAATGCTTGTGGATTTTTTTCCCCAACATATTACCAATAATTACAAATTGATTTCAAGACTATTCTATTGTTGAAATTTGTTTCTGAAAAAAAACCCCCCAAACCTGGTAATATTTGTGGGAAGTATTTTATAAGAGACTTTAAGATAAGTCAGGTGTTTGTCTCTTTGGTGAAGGTGTTCCACTCTACTACTGTGCTATGTTTACTTCTTGTCCTTATTGGGGGTGGTATCTTTATTTTTTGAGTTATTTGCTCTTGATTACTTCAGGAAGTGATAAGAGATATCTCACATATTCTTTTGAGATGATTGGCACCCTCCCAAACTGGAAGAAAGACAAGAACCTATAGTCCATGACACATATTGGTGGTCAGAAGTTTGGAAATGCTCATTGACTTTATATAATAACAAATCCCTAGCTCTAGAAACAAAGTTTTTTGTTGGTTTTTTTCCTTCCAAATAAATAAGGAGTTCTAAGTAGCCTGGATCTGTTTCAAATACAGATGCTTTCCTCTAAATGAATTAAATTAGTGATGCTTTTCAGCTGAATCTATTTCTAACTGATTGGAAATAAATCAGCTAAATGTTGATGAGCATGTGGGTCATGTTATTGTGGCCTTTTGACTTTTGACTTTTACTGCCTTAAAAAAGTTGCCTCAATGTACTTTTGAGTCACAGTTCAGTCCAGAGTGCTATGACATAAACTGCTCAAAATAATCTGGCATTTCTGTTAAGAAATTAAACAGATTAAATTATAATGTTTTCAGGCCACTTTACCTGAGTCCTTGGTGGTGTATAGACAAAGAAAAGTCTCAAGCCATCACGGTTTGACTTTTGGAAGCTAGCATTGCTTTGGCTGTTGATTTATAAGTGCACTGTCATCTTCATGTGCTTGGGGGACACAAAGGAGGTGAAGTGCTGCTCTTTTGTGGTGGGGCGGTAGGTTTTGGTTAGATTGAGAGAACAGTTGTTTTAAGAAGGCACTATGTAAATAAGATTAGTGAAATTACTTGTATGAAAGAAAATATTGACTTCTGAAGGCTTCTTTCCTGTAGCTCTTGTCCATGATTTCACTTGCAACCCAGCTACGCAAATAATTGCATTGGCACAAACTTACACAGCAGTAAATCATGGAAGAAGATGAGGAAAGCGTGTTTAAGATCTTAAGATTAAGTCAGCATTTCCTCCTGAATAAACGGGGATGTGAAGCCACATTTCCTGATACCAACTAGCATGTAGTATGGTAACAGTTGTCATGTAGCTTAGTCTGTAATAATTGTGTATGGTACTTGAGATCACAGCTTCTTGCTAGATGATGGGTTTCAATTCTGTTTTCAGTTCTCCTACAGCTCAGATTCTGGGCTTCTGAAAGGAAAGCCTACAGTTTAGGCACGTCCTGTATATGTGAGGACTTAGAGAAAAATGTTTTGATTGCTTCAAATTTTTATTCTTTGTTCAGGGCTTTGTGGTTTAAAAACGGCTTTTGCAGAGGACCATGTTTACCAGAAGCTATTATGAAGTTATTTTACCACGATGATGTTTTCATAATCCTGTCTTTAATTTTGTCTTTTACGTTTAATCAAATTAGAGACATTTTACCAAGGTGATTGCATTTTTTGCTACCCAAAATTTTATTTGTCTGAATTATTCTTTCCTGAGAGATGGGCAGCCTGATCTAGTGGGATGTGTCCCTGTGTGTGTCAGAGGGGTTGGCACTGGGTGATCTTTAAGGTCCTTTCCAACCCAAGCTAGTCTATGATTCTGTGAATTAGACTATTGCCTATTTATATGATTTCTGATAGAACTTAGTTTCATTCACAGTGCTCTACAGGTCACCTTCAGTGCTTCTGCAAAACCTTATAAAACGTATTTTTACTGTGTTGAGATAAAGAGGAGTTTAAGAATTATACTTTCATTGATCATGGATATTAGAGAGGTGTGATTTTTTTTTTTAGCACGTGTAAAATACATGTGTTAAGGTTTTGTTTAAAAATATAGTGACGGTGGTGAAAACCACTCTTTGGCCTCAAAAGACCCAGATACAGGTGTTTTGCGGAATCAAACTCTATAACTCCGATAAGGGTTATAAAGCAGGTATGTGTTTATTCGCCAGCGGGTGCGAGGGGGTCCTCCTCCAAAAACTCGCACACCGAACAATCTAACAAGCAGATAGTTATAGTGTGAGGACATGACTATTCATAAGTGCCTATTACATATTCATGAGTCTTATTATAATTAGATTCGAGAAGCTTCTTCTATAGTTGTGCAGGCGCGATGTTTTGGTCTGGGACTCAGGGCTGAAGCCATCTTCATCTTCCTCAATAACTGCCCCTGAATTCAAACCGTGCACAGGCGCAGTCCCATCCTGATCGAGCTGCAGTTGTTTTCTGCATTCCAGCTTCTCTCTTATCAGCATCCAAGGTCTTCAAGGCCTTTGCCAGCAGACAGTGCGTATTACAGTAAGCTAAGCTGTCTAAGTTTACCTAACATTTCTGCAGTTTTTCTGACGAACATTTGTGCCCGCACATCACAGGATTCTTAGCAAGTGGCTGTCTCAAACAACTGAGATGTATAGTTTTGTTGGCTGATTCAAACAACTGATATTGTTCCAGAAGAGGGAAGTTTTGGGACAATAACCCATGAATTTAAGTTGTTACCTTGATGGCATCTTTAATCTCCGAGTGCTCTGGAGTGCTTATCCTGTTTACCTAGTAGTAGTGACCACAAGAATGCAGAGTGTCCTATCTGTCAGGAACTTCGGGGATCACTTGGAAGTGCAGATAGACTTGATGTTCTATTCAAATCCCAGCTATAGTTTCAGCCTTCGGTAACCTTGCCAAGTGTGTGCAAAAACTAAGGAATATTTTTGAGCTGTTTACTAAGATGTCTTTTTTCTTATCCTTTCATAGAATCATAGAACAACCAGGTTGGAAGGGACCCATCGGATCATCGAGTCCAACCATTCCTATCAAACACTAAACCAAGTCCCTCAGGACCTCATCTACCCATGCCTTAAACACCTCCAGGGAAGGTGAATCAACCACCTCCCTGGGCAGCCTATTCCAATGCCCAATGACCCTCTGCGTGAAAAGCCTCCTCCTAATCTCCAGCCTAAATCTACCCTGGCGGAGCTTAAGGCCATTCCCTCTTGTCCTGTCCCCTGTCACTTGGGAGAAGAGGCCAGCTCCCTCCTCTCTACAACCTCCTTTCAGGTAGTTGTAGAGAGCAATGAGGTCTCCTCTCAGCCTCCTCTTCTCCAGGCTAAACAATCCCAGCTCTCTCAGCCGTTCCTCATAGGGTCTGTTCTCCAGCCCCTTCACCAGCTTTGTGGCTCTTCTCTGGACTCTCTCCAGAGCCTCAACGTCCTTCTTGTGGTGAGGGGCCCAGAACTGAACACAGTATTCAAGGAGCGGCCTCACCAGTGCTGAATACAGAGGGAGAATCACCTCCCTGGACCTGCTGGTCACACCGTTTTTGATCCAAGCCAGGATTCCACTGGCCTTCTTGGCCACCTGGGCACACTGCTGGCTCATGTTCAGTCGACTGTCAACCAACACCCCCAGGTCCCTCTCCTCCTGGCAGTTTTCCAGCCATGCTTCTCCCAGTCTGTAGTTCTGCATAGGGTTGTTGTGCCCCAAGTGCAGGACCCGGCATTTGGCCGTGTTAAACCTCATGCCATTGGACTCAGCCCAGCGGTCCAGCCTGTTTAGGTCCCTTTGCAGAGCCTCCCTACCCTCCAGCAGATCGACACTTCCACCCAGCTTTGTGTCAGCTGCAAAATTGCTAAGGGTACCCTCAATGCCTTCATCCAGGTCGTTGATGAAGACATTGGACAGGGCTGGACCCAGCACTGAGCCCTGGGGAACCCCACTTGTCACTGGCCTCCAGCTGGACTTAACACCATTTACCAGCACTCTCTGGGCCCGACCATCCAGCCAGTTTTCTACCCAGGAGAGTGTGCACCTGTCCAGGCCAGAGGCTGACAGTTTCTGTAGCAGAATGCTGTGAGAAACTGTGTCAAAGGCTTTACTGAAGTCCAGAAAGACCACATCCACAGTCTTTCCCTCGTCCAGCAGCCGAGAGAACTTCATGTTAGAAGTTTTTCAAGACAATTCTGTCGGTGGAGAATGGAGGATAATAGGTCGAAAAAAATTTTGGATTTGAAAAATGACTTCTGTCTACCAGAGGTAGTGGCCAGCTTTTTTAAGGGTGGTTTCTGCATGCCCCCTCACCCTGGGCTTTTGAAAAGCTGTCCTAAGAACAGGATGTTCCTGTTTGAGGTAAATTTTGACCTGACCTCTCTGTAATTAGCTGTCTGTGGCAGCTTCATTGTCAGTAATGGATTGAGTTGTTGTCATTTTTCTGTAGATTATTTGACGTACTACTTTTTCTTCCACAGAGGAGAAGAAAAAACTACTTCGAGAATTTGATGAGAAACAGCGTGAAGCAAATGAAACGGTAAAGATAGACTTCTGGCCTTTCTGACTGGTTGAAACATTGATGCTTTAAAAAGGGCAACACCTCCAAATTTTACTTTCTTTTTGGCTCTTATGCTGTCAAGCAAACATTGTATTTTTTTAATCTGTTTGCTTCATTGATCTGATGGTGCGTCTGCATTTGCCAAGAGCAGTTGTATCTATCTATATCCACATAGAGATATAGACAATTATACATGGGTATTCATACAAGCTGGTGAAGGGGCTGGAGAACAAGTCTTACAGGGAGCAGTTGAGGGAACTGGGGTTGTTTAGCCTGGAAAAGAGGAGGCTGAGGGGAGACCTTATTGCTCTCTACAAGTACCTGAAAGGAGGTTGTGGAGAGGAGGGAGCTGGCTTTTTCTCCCAAGTGACTGGGGACAGGACAAGAGGGAATGGCCTCAAGCTCTGACAGGGGAGGTTCAGGCTGGACATCAGAAAAACATTTTTCACGGAAAGGATCATTGGGCATTGGAACAGGCTGCCCAGGGAGGTGGTTGATTCACCTTCCCTGGAGGTGTTTTAGGGACGGGTGGATGAGGTGCTGAGGGACATGGTTTAGTGATTGATAGGAATGGTTGGACTTGATGATCCTGGAGGTCTTTTCCAACCTAGTGATTCTGTATTCTTTCTTTCTTATGTTTGGTTTTAATATAAACTTCACTTTGTTGAATTGATAGAGCTTGTAGGCTGGGCACATGGAGAATCTGCTTTTTCTTTTTTCTTTTTTTTTTTTTTTCCTACTGTCTCTTTTTCATGTAAGTCTTAACCCATGTGAACTTTCTATGGTTAAGTGTCCGGGACTCGGAATGTTTGAAACCTCTGTTATGTAGGGTTCCTGGACAGCAGGTGCCATGGAACAGACTAAGCCCCTGGCTTGCCTTGTCCTTTTAAGCAAGACATTATGGATTAAGCTTTCTTTTCTTGTTGATGTGTTATTTCATAGAATCATAGAATCACCAGGTTGGAAAAGACCTTTTGGATCATTAAGTCCAACCATTCCTATCATATCACTAGGATGGGTTTAAGTCACAGCATTCAGAGAGGTGCTCTGTTCCTCTGACCAGGTTTTATTGAGGTGGATCTGTGTAGGTTGTGGGGATGTGTGAAGTGTAGAGCTCATACTGTGAGAGAACTTATACTGGCTGACAGCTTTAAGCATTGTGAATTTTTATAACAGCTGTCACTAAAAGTTGGTGTGAAAAGTCCCACATCTAGAATCTCAGGTTTTACAAATCCCAACTCCAGTTACCAGGCCCAGATGTCCATACTACAAGTTTAGTGGCTTGCCCGCCTGTACAATAGATCACTATTTATTGCACAAGTATGATGAGAAAGTGATACCCATCCTGTACATGCTTAAATAATATGAAAGTGAGAATTGCACGTTTTGAAGTTAGTGATGCTTCAGAAAATCAAGCATTTAATTTTTTTTTTTGAGGCCTTGTGTATCTGAGAATCCATGCAGGCTGCACAGCATTAGGCAGAATGGTGTACTAGATACATAAAAACATGTGAATCCCTTCTGGTGGTGAGTTTTGAGTGTAGCTGCCGATGAAAATAGTTTTGTTGCTTTAAAAATAAACATGTTTTCTTTTGTTAAAGCTGCGGGAAATGGAGGAAGAACTGAAATATGCTCCTCTGCCTTTCCGCAACCAAATGATGAGCAAAATCCGGGCTTACAGAAGAGACCTCTCCATGTTCCAGAGAGAGATGAGAAGCACAGATTTGGGATTGGGCCCTGGAAGTCAAGGCGACATAAAATATGGAATCTTCTCCACAGAAAATGAACAGAGTGTGAGAATTGGATATGAATTTTATTTAGGGGTGCCAGATGTATTGTTTAAGGTTTCTACTTTAATCCACTGAGCCTCTGTGCTTGTGTAACTCCCTGTGTATCTCTCTGCATGTAACATGAATATCTCAGGGAGAAGGAACATCTAGACCTCAAAGGAGAGTTTTTTTGTTTTAAAACAAAGATATGAGTATAATAAAATTAAGTCCTTGAATACCATGCGATCAGTAACTTACACAACATTCTGTACTGAAATGCGTTAGTTCATCATTTCCCCTACAGCAGTAAAAAATCACAAGTGATGCTACTGACTGAGAAGAAAGGTTAACTGATCTGTTTTTAAGTCTCCAAAAATAGCAAACTCTGTGCACAGTTCTTTGATAGAAATTTCTTTTAAGCAATCGGTCTAAATAATTTAAAGAAAATGTAAGAAGTCATCCTCTGGCACTTTGTTCACTCTGGATGTGCTGCTGCAGTGCAAGAAATACACTAGTTTCTTTGTTTCCCAGATATGCTTCAGTATATCTGAGCTAGTGAGACTGAACCTGCTTATTATCTTTGAAGTGGTATCTTCTTTATAGAAAGTTCACGGAGCTGGGCTTTCTGTATGTCCGCCTTAGATAAGAAAGGATTAAGGGAGGCTCTTTTCCTTAGTATCTCGTTCTGCCGTAGCTTGGCAAATTTTTGCATTTGATTTCTCGTGATTGGTTCCTCTAAAGGCTGAGAGCAGGGCAGTAGATTAGACTTTCTGAAGCTTAAGAACACACTATATTTTGAACTACCTTTTGACCCCAAGGTCTGCAAGCATTTCTTATCCTCTAGCTGAGGCTGCATGAAAAGAGGATCTTTGTTACTTAGCGGTCCATCTGTTAATGCTATTTGTTCCTAATTCTTTTGACTGTGTAAACTCTTAATGGTCTCCCTGGCAACCAACCGTGAATTCACCACTAAGACTGAATTTGGAAATCAGTAAGAAGAAAAGTTAGTGCCTGGAAAGCAAAGGTGATTATTTTCATGTTATTGTCCTTTGATGAAAAAGTATGTGTCCTCCTTTTTCAAGGTTTAACCAGATTTGGCCATAATCTTAAAATATGAGCATGAACTCTGGGACTAGATCAGTTAACACAAGCAGTACAGAGAGCTCATACAAATGGGTGGCCTATGGATTCACATCCAGAATTTTTAATATGTCAGAAGCCTAAATCCTCTCTCTTACGTTATTTTTTTCAGACCAATCTGCAGTCACAGAGGGTGCTCCTTCTCCAGGGAACAGACAGCCTGAACAGAGCCAGTCAGAGCATTGAGCGCTCGCACCGAATTGCTGCTGAAACGGACCAGATTGGCACTGATATAATTGAAGAACTTGGGGAGC
Organism: Coccyzus lansbergi; assembly: GCA_033558105.1. NCBI lineage: Eukaryota > Metazoa > Chordata > Aves > Cuculiformes > Coccyzidae > Coccyzus > Coccyzus lansbergi. The sequence goes on from JAUMJK010002033.1 coordinate 10,969, forward strand.
AACGAGAGCAACTAGAACGCACCAAAAGCAGAGTAAGTAGAGGAGCTGTCGGTATTGTATTGAAACTACCTGATGCTGTCTTAGTGGGAACTGTGTACCAGTGATTACTCTCGGAGCCCTCCCTAGACATGGCAATCCAATTGATGCTTCTGCAGACTAAATCTAGGCTGCCACCTTTCTACACTGTGCTTATAAAAGGAAAATAATTATGGTAAAAGGCCCCAAAGTATGATGGCCAAATGTTTGTTGCTCTGTCTGTGCAAGATTGCATATTAGACCTAGAAACCTGCTAAAGAAAAAGAGCTTTACTAGGGAAATTGCAGATTTTAAAAAAAAAATAGAATTTTAGAATGGTTTAGGGCTGGAAGGGACCTTAAAGATCATCCAGTTTGGAGCTCTCTGCCATGCGCCAGGACACCTCCACTAGACCAGACTGTCCAAAGCACCGTCCAACCAGGCCTTGAACACCTCCGGGGAGGTGGCATCCACAGCTTCCCTGGGCAACCTGCCTTGCCACCATCATTGTGAAGAATTTCTGCCTAATGGCCAATCCAGTCTAAATCTTCCCCCTTCCATTCCTCAAAATGCTAAGGAGTTGCCCACTACTAAATTGCCCACCTAGACCTGTCAGCACAGCATGGTTCTGCGCTAGAAAAGGAAGTTTCAGACAGTTCCAGAAATGCACTAGGGAGAACAGTCAATATCATTGTCTTCTGGTGTCAGCAACTAGAGTAATGAAATGAAGTGTAATGAAAGGAGCTGCTACCAACTTTCTGATATTTGTTTATTATCTGTAGGGCAGAAAGAGATCCTAAATTGCATATTCTTGTATGTATCTAAGGAGAAGCATATATGAAAGTCTTTATTTCCTCCCTAGAAGGAAGATAATGCTTCCAGTTTGTAGTGTGAATAGAGAGCAATGTTGTCTCTGAATTTTGAGTATACCTGGTTAGCTTTGATCCCAGGTATCAATTGTAACATTTTGACACCGGCTACTTCCCGGTGCATATATACAAAGTTGCCCTGTGTTTGTTCAACTGGCAAATAACTTCTGGGTTGGTTTTTTTTTGGTTTTTTTTGTTTTTAAGTTGGTAAATACAAGTGAAAACTTGAGCAAGAGTCGCAAGATTCTGCGTTCCATGTCCAGGAGGTGAGTAACATGACCAACTTAGGGCCACACTTGACAGGCTGCATTGTCACCTGCTGGTCTGAGGTGAAAAATAAAGACCAAAGCATCAGCTAGAATTGCAGGGAGGTTTTAGGGAATGTGTAAACAGAATGCTGGACCATGTTAATTTGCAGGAGTTAATTTGTGTTTTTCCTTCTCTGGTAGTTACTTAGTGGAGTGGAGGTAGTTAAACGCTCCCAAATATGTGCCACTTGTTTATTCTAATTTGGGGTCTTGAACCATCTTGCATGATAAATCATGGGGAGGGATTTGGACATAAGCACGTTACAGTGGGCTGCTAATGGTAACATTAGATGCAGCTCTTTGCTATTCAGGTTGGAAAGCACTGTGTTATAAATCACTGCAGTGTGAAGTGAGCTTGATGTCTGATGGCACAGGCAAACCTGTTTCTTCAGCTCATAGCAGTGTCCTAGAGAAGGTAGGCCGTCCTGTGAGAAACTGGGCGTGACCATATACTCTTTTTGACTAAAGCCTTGTCTGCTTAAGTGCATTTACAGTTTCTTAACTATATAGCTCATTTATCCTTATAAACCAGTTCATGGAGTGTGATATTTCCAGTAATTATTTCTGGCCTCACAGACTTCCCCCTGCACCTGTCACTACTAAAGGAAGTTCCAGTAACTTTTTAACTTTCAATAGGGAGAGTGTATTATAATTTCAAGATTTTACGGTTTTACTGATTTCCAAGTAAAAGCTCCACAATATGGGTTTTAGCACGGGAGGAGTTAAACTGACAGTTTTCTCTTTGCGCAAGTGAATGAATAGGCACATATAGAGCAGAACCATCTACCTTATGGGGCAGGGGGGAAGCAGGAACAGAACTGCTGCTGTTGGAGTGAAGATTCAAGCAGGATTTCCAAGAAAACTTGAGTAGAAAATGACCGAGTTTATCCCTTTCTGATTAAGAGCTATCCAACTAGCATGTTGTGGCCTGACTGAAACAGGGAGGATAGTGAGTGAAGGGAAGGTGGGGAATCACATTACCTTGAATTAAGGGGGGAAAAAAGCAGCTATCTAGGAATTTTTTTTGTTATTTTTTACCTCTAGAGTAATCACAAATAAGCTGTTGCTGTCAATGATCATCATCCTGGAACTAGCCATCCTAGGAGGTCTGGTCTACTACAAGTTCTTTCGCAGTAAATGAATCTTCCTGACTTAAGAGGAGCTTTTCCCACGGTTGAGGAACCAGGTGGACTGTGTTCCCTTCGAATGACTGAGGACGGCACTGTCTCACAGGACAGCGTGTTCATCTGAAACTGTACTGACACTAGAAAGACAGAGAATGGGAGTAAAAGGAAAATGCAAAGACAGGCTTGAGCTACTGGTAAGATAACTAAGAAGGTAATAAATATTTTATTGTCTCAATTTGTATATACTGAACTAAATGAATAAATCATGTTATATAATAAAGTAGCCACTGATCAGTGGAAAAGCTAGTTTATTTAAAAATTGTGAAGTTAACAGTATTTGCCAAGGATTGACAATCTAGCCACTCAGATGCCTCAGCAGAGCTCTGTAATGTCCAATGTGCCCAATGCTTTGGGTTCTCAAATCCTCACTTGCTCTTCACTGTCAGATTCATCTGGAGAACTGGGTGTTGGGAGTTCATCAAAAGCAGTGTGTGCTCCTTCCCTTGTTTGCCCAAAGCATGTCGCTATCACATCAACTGCAAGACTAGCAGTTGCATTCACTTCTTCTTGAGAAGCTCCAAGCAATGGATTAACTTCAACCATGTCCACAGCTGAAAGCATTCCTGTAAAAGTGATTTATGGGTTGGTTATTATGAAACAGGGTATAAGCTCTTACAGGTTTTTATTGCAGTCTGATGCTTGAGCTTTTGACCTACTTTACCCCTTAAACAAGTTAAATTTGCTCTCAAGGGATGAGGTTATCATTCTTAGGTGCAAATTCATGGTTTTAATTTCGTTCTTTCTTACAGTGTCACTACTTCACTCATCTATACTTTAGTATCCAGGAAAAGCAGGTTTGATATATGTTTACAAAAGGAATGGGGTTTTTTTATCTTGTTTTTTCCCTGTCCAGAAGTTCAGGGCTTACAAAATAAAATACCTAATATTTTTTGCCACCTTGTCCAGGATTCTATTGAATCTGTTGTCTGGTTGTTTTGTTGGGTCTTTATTTTCTTCTTCCCGTACCAACACTTACTGCAAATAACTTACTCTTTAAGTAAATAGAACTCTATGGCATAAGGAGGAAATTCCTCATATTGAATCAACTGTAATACATTTAGTAGCAGCTTGATTTGCTAGCCTTGAATCCTAGAATGGAGCTTCAAACTGTTTCAAATTGTTTGTATCCATTTTTTTATGCCAGATGCCCATTATTATGTCTGACCTCATGCATTTAGGAATACAGGGCAGTATTTAACAAAATGACAAGTAATTGTTGGCATAATTGGTTAACAAATATTGTGGGTTTTTTTACTTTTGGTAAGTTGAAGTTGGTGGTTAGGCTGCTTCCAGTACATGAGGTATTGCCCAATCATAGGCCTTCTTTTTCCCTAACTCATGGTTGAATCGACTTTTTGGCACCTTAGCTTTGACTACATTTATCTTATTAGCTAGTTAAACAGGAAAAGCATAACCCATATGACCTCTCTGTAGTTTTTCCTGTCCTTGCTTAGATACTGCTGGTGAGCTCCTACCTGTGTTGTGTATTTCTTCTGTGATGTACATGCCTTCTCTATAAGTTAAGCCACCTAGAACAGGAGTCCCAGTTGCTGGAGCCAGTGAGGGATCAAAAGCATCAATGTCAAAACTCAGGTGAATTGGTCTCTGTCTCCTGAGACAGAACAAAACAAGAAAAGCAATCTCAGAACCTCAAACTGTTTCTACACATATTTCTTACTGTCAGGCTGATCCACAAAGTAGCATCACGCTCTGTGATGAAAAAGGTCCTAAGTCCAATACACATTTGGAAAGGATTTTTTTCTTCCTTTTTTTTTTTTTTTTTTTTTTAAACATCCTTGCACTCAAACCTGTCTTCACTTAGAACTCTACCCAGTAAGCACTGGGAAAACAGGTTTGTCTTTCTAGGTTCACTGAGCATTTGCTCAGGTGTGATAGAGCTGCAGATAAGTACTTTCCCTCTAAGCATCTTATCTGGTGTTTGTCTCTTTAGTTGGAACAGCATAGAGGAATGTATGATATAATCCAGCCTTTTCTCCTTTTGTGCAGAAAGCCAGGGTGAAAGGCTAAAAACTGATTTGCATGGCACCTAGGATGGAGGAAGCATTAAGCTTGAGGATTTCCTAGGCAGGTCATCAAGATGAAGGGTTCGTTCTGCATTTTCAGGTCAACAGCTGAAGGCTGCCATGTAAACCTTGTTGATGAAAAAATGACAGATAATCTGGAACCTAAAAAGTTACTTAGTTACTACGTGAAGTCTGGAAACTCATGACAGTTGAAATGGGACACTGCCTGTCATTCACAAGAGCTATGTAAGTGGCAGACTGTACTTCGAAACTACTGCAGATGCTCAGTGGGGAGAAGAACCTTCTTTACTGGGCGCAGCTGCAGGTACAAGAGATGAGTACAACTTTAGGTAGAATAGCATCCAGCATAGACACATGGACCTTGTTCTGCTTACAGGACTCTATTCTGCCCTGTGCTGAGAGGCTACCCTTTTAAGTCTGATCCTCCCCAGATGTCCCTAGAACTTGCATGATCTGCTGCCAATACCATTCAGCAAACTTCAACATAGTTGGCAAAGACTTCAGTATTGAACTTAAGTGAGGAGGTGAGGTGGTCACAGTGAACTGCACGAGCTGAGGTGGAAGTGGCAGTTGCCATCAGGACAGCAGACATGAGCACGGCCTAAGGAGGGAACCATCAGATGCTTCTACCTCATGTACTAGCAGCTGAATGAAAGTTCCTGTCAGTTGCTCCATGTGTTTCGCTCTAGACTCAGAGTTTATTAAAACTTTTTTTTCAAACTGCAGGAATGCAGAATACCTCAGGAAAGAGAACACGCTGTACAAAATAGACACAATTGTAGAGACTGATGTAACCTATCCTGTAGCTTTTTGCAAAACACTGTGAAATGGTTCCAGTTCAAGATGTGGGCCTTCAGGACTAAAGTCAGGGCTAAGACTTTACTATTTACTGGGCACAGTCACAGTTCTGTTAGGCTGCCTGGCATCATGAACATCCTTCAACTTTAATTTTCAAGAATAGATAACTCAATGAGTAGGTTAGAGGAGTTTAAATCAGATAACAGGTTGTTACCTGCCCATCAGCTGTTCAAATGTTCTTTCCATAACTTTCTGAATTCCAAGGCGATCAATGTCCCTCATGGAAAAATAGGGGATGTCATAGTTCTTCAAGATAAAGCTGGAAAATATTTTAAACAAAACATTACTGGCCTAAGCTCAAATCCAACCACCCTTGTCAACAGCCATATGTAGACAGCACCTCATGATTTCAGCCTTTACAAAAATCCTTTAATCTAAATCAACTTACTATTCAGCAGGATCCACATCCCTCAAACCAATGTACACAATATCAGATGCTGAAAGGCAGGGTTTTAGCCAGGAAAAGCCAGGAAGTTGTGGTACCTGCAAGCAAAGGTGTAGCATGAGGTCAGTTTGACATAGATTGCAAAGATTTGAGGGAAGTATTAAATACAGTTTTGTTTGGATTTGTAACATACTGTCTGTCTAAACAGAGAGATTTCATCACTTGAGAGTCTGGCTTTGTAATTTAATCAGTCCTTGTCTTTGTTAGACCATTTTACCCAACCTGAGTGTTAACTGGATGTAATTTTTAATTCATCTACATTTTCCAGTTTGAAAAGGAGGAATAAAAATCTAAATCCACGAGCAGTACGCCATTAGCATCAGTGAATGTAAGGGGCGGATTATAAAAACTAGATACCCAGATGTAATCACTTATACAGTGCATTTAATAGTAATGCTATGTAGCTTAGCCAGTGCTCATTCTTAAATGGAAGAATAAAAAGCAAGGCACCTGTATCTTCTTAGGAGAATTGCCAAAGTCACACAAACCTCCTCACAAAACCAACACTGAAGTGAGAAACAAAAAAACCTCAAACACACCAAACCCAAACAAAGAGCATGACAAGGAGTTGGGCCTCTGCACTGGGCTACATCCTGTGTGTTAACGCAGAACTGAAGGTAACAGGTCTAGGACAGCAAATGAAAGATGAAAGGTCATAATTTTTCAGCTTTAGTAATTCAGTACTCATGGTATGTAATTTATTAAAAATCCTTCCATTATCAATATCTACTAATTTTAGGAGAGCTTAAATTAACTCAAATTTCCCCTCTTCCTCTCCCAGCTCTTAAAATGGCTACAGCCAACACAGCTGTCAAGCAGCAAGAAGGCTTTGTTCCTCTCTTACACTTTCCAATTACTAATTATATACTAGCTGCAACGTTTGGATTTGCTTTTAAAGGCTGACACACCCCACAGCTATTATATTTAATTATGTTGGGATTAAATAACCACATACAATAAAAATATTTGTTACTCTGGAGCAATGACCCAAAATCTTCTGCAGTCTTCGATTCAGAAGAGGGATAAATTAATTGGAGCCCACTAAGAAAAATAATTCTGGTCTCAGAAATGACACTGTATCTGCAAAACCCATCACGATATCATAAGCCAAGCAAAGTATTGAGAATCATAGAATCACCAGGTTGGAAGAGACCCACCGGATCATCAAGTCCAACCATTCCTATCAAACACTAAACCATGTCCCTCAGGACCTCGTCTACCTGTGCCTTAAACACTTGCAGGGAAGGTGAATCAACCACCTCCCTGGGCAACCTGTTCCAGTGCCCAATGACCCTTTCTGTGAAACTGTCAGCTGGGCTCTAGTATTGATGATTTAATAGATTTGATGCTGCCATTTTCAAATATAGCTCTTTAAATAAAGGTAATGGAATGCCTAAACTTCCATTGGTAGGCTCTGTTTTTACTTTGTTACAATAGAAGAAGAGTTGCTGGGCATCAGAAAAAGGTGCAGGCATTTTCATGGTAAGTTAGTAATTGTAGTTTATAAGTTTAGTTTGAATGGTTCCAGGAGCCCTGACACTAATGCTGTGGGTGAAAGGAATGCCAGTCAAAAGGGTTATCTTAAACGAGTGAAAATACTAAAAGTGTTTTAGAAACCCCAGTGTGCCACCTTGTCTTGAGGAGTCCCAGGCCGTGTTCCTGGGGAGCTGTCTGGACAGAGTAGCAGCACCTGGTGTCCTGTGAATGGTCTGTGCAAGCAACACCAGGGTTACAGTGACCTGGCCAAATGCTGCACTTATTTCAGAGCCAGATGCATTGCTTCTGTACTTCACATTGTCTGCTACTCGGGGACTTTTAGTTCAGTAAAGCACTGACCAAGCTTATTAGCCCTAGATATATAAGGGATTCTGAAAACAGGCACGATGACACCTAAACTGAGGGTCTTGAAACAGCCCTGGAGAGTTGTTGGCAGTTGTGCTAATTCAAGCAGTTGCTGCCACATCGGCTCCCCCCGTTCTGGCATGCCAGGGCAGTTTTTGAAGGGTCCCACAGTGAGCGAGGGCCAGAGCCTGATAGGTCTCAGAAGCAAACCAAGCAGTGAGAAAATGAGACAGGGACAGTGCTCTCATGACTGAGCTCTCATGCGTGTGACCCACAGAAGGTTAGAGCAGCTGAAGTGAGTTGCTGGCATTTGGTGTCAGAACAGTCTAAACAGATGGCGCATCCAAGAGAGAGGTTACATTAGGGAGTGAAGAACAAGGAGCCCGGGGATGCTGGAAGAGCAGAGACAGTTAGCAGAGATGGTCAGTGGATCAGGAAGATAATGTAATCATGCAGGCTATTTTGTTCTCTTGTATATCCTGAAAGGAGCTGTTGGTTTCTCTGTGGGTCTACAAAACAATCTAGGTGGGGGCCAAATGCTAACTAGCCTTCCTGAGACTGAATTTGATGATGAAATCTTGTGACCCCAAGAGTCAGTTTGGTGGGATTAGGGGAGTCCCCCCAAAGATGATGTGTCATGGTGAGGAAGGGTTGCTCAAAAACAAAACAACACAGCCCTTCGCAGCATGAGTGAAAGCAAGGAAGGAGATCCAGGGCTTGCCACGAAATCTCTTTTGTCCTGTCATACCGCCATGCTATGCACCTGTTGACAGGACAGAAACCTCACCGAGGAGCAAAGTACAACTGGAGCTATTGTTGAAGGCGCATTCTACTATTGCTAAACTGCTGTTTAACGTTTATACTGCTGTAGAAACCTTCCTGTACCAGCAGGACAGATGTTTTTCCTCCCTCTAGGCAGGAATACAGTATGTGAAGAAAAGCTTCTAAATGAGTACCCTGAGTGCCTGCCTGTTTGCGTAGCTGCTCATACTGGTTCAGTGTCTTGCGTAGGGTGTTTCTGCACAGGCTTCCTGGCAGGTAGAATTTAGCTAGACTTGTGGCGGTATCTCAACCAGCACCACACCTAACTCCCCTCTGAGTGTAGCCTACTCTTACTCATTCTTCACTGCTGCTGCTGGTAAGAGGCCAGCTCCCCAGCAGCCCCTGAAAGCTCACAGCATTTTTTCAGTAGCTCTGAAAAATATTTTTTTTGCCTCTGAAGAACCAGAGCCCAGCAGAGCAGAAAATAACATACACCCAGGAAGCCATTAAATACTTTTGACAGACTGGCAAAAGACGAAAACAGCCTGTCTTACTCTACCTTTCTCCTCCCTCCTCAGCTATTGAAGAACTTGGCTTTGTCCCACTCTCATCAAGTAGTAACCTTAGGTGAACTCTAAAATTCACAGCTTTCTCTTGTTTCTCTCCTGCAGAAGTGCATGCAGTAGTCAAAACGAACAAAAAAAATAACTTTAACTTATGGGCCAGAAATTAGAAATACAGTAACATTTTCTATTAAATTTCTCATGTCCTGGGGGCATTTCAAGAAGCTCCATTAATTTGGCATTACTCTGGGAATTCCAGGATGTTTGTAGAGGCCATACAAGAATTATTAGAAAGAGGAAAAGTATGTAGAAGCACCAAGTGACACCACTGACTTGTGGATAGAATTCATCCAAAAGAACTCATAGGAGAGAAGAGCTTTACCAGATGCTAGCAGTCTCGCTATGCTAAACTGGTACTAACACAGGGGTATCTTCACTAGTCATAAAGACGTTAAATATGTTTGATCTTAGGTGGAAGAGGCATCCTTCCATCAACACAGCACCCCAAGAATTCAGAAAGGAAAAAGGAACCCAAGAGAAAAGACTAGCAATGCAAAGCACCAGAATAAAAAGAGTCTAGTGTTTTGCAGCTTGAGCATCCATTCTCAACCTGCAGCTACTAAGCCTGCTCCCACCCTCCAGCCTAAACCTCAGCAGGGGAAGCCCGGCATATCTTATGTTCCCACTGCAAAGTTCGCAGGCTGCCACTGTAGTGTCTCCAATAGATGCTACAGGTACCTGTACAGCGAGAGAACAGTATGCAGCAAAGCCAAAAACAATGTGTAGGCCTTAGGTCAACCTACCCTTAAGCATCTTGGACAGCAGCAAAATCTGGCCACGCGTATTCCATGCTCTTCAGAAACAGCTCTTTTTGATAATTTGACCTCTTCAAGACAGAAACTCTTTTTATAAGCACTCTGTAAGCAGCTGCAGCTGTTCCAATTTGTAATATTTGCAAGTGGGGCCAACACCAAAGCAGCCAGTTAGGAGAGCTCATGCATGACCTGCCAGTGAGGCCCCAGCATTGTTGAAGCATGGAAGAGCCAAACTAAGGAGAAGCAGTGTGCAAGGTACCCAGGAACCAGCTGCCACTGCAGGTAAGCTCACCACAGCTCGCACCGGCTCAGCTGGGGGACTCTCCCTCTTTTGCTTAGTTGGAGTAGCTGCCACTGCACAGCATGAGCACCAACTCCATTGGATAAGCAGGAACAGCACCATGCTCAGCTGCTACACAGAGCTTGCCTGAACCCTCACTTTGTAGACAACCCATAAGGGTGCTAACACAAAGAAAAGCTTTTCTCATCCTAGTTTCTAAGTGTGTGTGTGCATACATGTCTATATTTACATGTATGTATGTGCATTTCTGTATGGGTGTGTATATATGTACATGTACACACACACAAATAACACTTCTACTGTACTCCAATAAAAAAGGCCTGCACTTAGAGCAGATAAGCACCTCACACCAGAAAAAGTTAAATGCTCTGAGGATTTCAAGGTACACTAACAAGTGAGATACTTACTTTATTTTGAAGCTCTCTCAGGAGAAATGAGAGAGGTTGTCCATGGAGGCTTCCAGACTGAGTTGTAAGGGGGGTGTTGATATCAGCATGTGCATCCACCCAGATGACACCAAGGTGTGGGCACTGCCGTGCGTGGCCACTGACAGAACCAAGTGCCAAGCTGGAAGTACAGTAGCAAAGGCTTTAGTCACAATTTCTCCTTCAAAGGAAGTACAATGACAACAGGAAGTCCCTGCAACTTCACTTCAGTCAGCAATGTTTCCATGTTTCTAGACATCAGATATCAGTGATAATAAGGGGTGCACCCCATACAAACTGCATGGCATGCCATTATCATGCTTCCAGGAGACTCCAACTAACTCTACAGGACAGTACTAGTATGGACAGAGGAGAAAGAGCTCTTTTTGCTCTGCACTATCACTCACTCTCCTGACGCTCTTAATCTTCACCTCTTCTAGCTCTATCTCTTACAAAATCTAGTGTGCTCACCCATCAGGTTCTGCTCTTTATCCATTTCTTATTCCAGCCATGACAGCCCTCCTCCGTAATTTATCCTAACATGCCCTACCTTCCTCAGCCATTTCTCAGACCAAAGGTGAGTGAAAAAGAGGACAAAGAGATTTGTATGTTATGAGACAAAAAAGGTGTGTGTGCAGGCATTACAGACCACCAAGAGGGGCCAGAGACAGATCACTAAACATTCCCCCAAATAGAAACTGCAACGATTTCTAAATGGACCTAATCACACAAACTTTGACAAACAGGAAAGCCTCAGATCACAGAACAGTCTGCAAAAATGCAGTACTGTCTTAGAAGGTCAGATTTTTGCAATTGTCTTCTACACTCCACCCTAAAAGCCCCAGCAATAAAACAAAAATGATGCTGCCCTATGCAGCATTGCCAGGAAACCATCCCAAGTTGTTCTCACTGTCCCCTTGTTTTTTAATCAAACTCTTACTCTCCTAGTGTCAAACTGCAACATTGACCAGCAGTCACTTCTAGTTCGGCTCACCTGTGGTCACCTCCTATGGTCACACAGCTGTGTCCCGCGGTTACTGCTCTGCTGACAGCATCAGCCAATACCTGGCTGGCTAAACCCACAGACCGTGGATATAAAATGAGGTTGTTGTACAGTTCATCATTAGGAACTTGAGTGAAATTCAGATCTCCAAAGTCGTACACTTGACAGCCTGGAAACAGTAGCAGAAGGAGAAAGTGTGTTACTAAACAAGTGCCAAAGATGCTTTCAAAGTATGTTCATAAGTATGAAAGTAACAAAGAGAACGGATTCCAATGACCATCTGCATGCTCTTGCAAACAACCGTGTCACAACTTTGCAGATCTGAAAGCTTAAGATAGTATTGCCACCTTCATTTCACAATAAGACCATCATAGAAAATCACCCAGAAAAAGTTTAGGTTTGGGGTTGGGTTTTATTATTTCTTGGCAATTCTAACATGAAAAATTGTATTGCCACCTTCTTTCCCAATGAGACGGACTGTCCACAGCCTTTAACAAGCTTTGTTTCTCAAAGACGCCTAGGACTACTCATTTCCCTAACTACCCAAGTCCTAACAGTTACTAGTCATTTTCAAACCTCACAAGAACCCAGGCACAAAAGTGGTTGCCAAGACTGGAAATTTTCTTACAGTACTTTCAGGCAACTCCATGGAGGATGCACTAGTGCTTCGTAACAGAGCCTGTCCATTTTCTCAATGCAAGATGCTCTAGAAGGCACTTTAATTCTAGGGCTTTGATCCCAGTCCTCTAAGATTCTCATTACCAGTTACAACTTAAAGCTGTGGAAGCCAGACAATATCCTGGGACTAAGACAGCTTTTCCTAAAATGTATTTATGCCTGCATAACCCTGAAAAGGAGTCACTTCACAAATTAGGAAACAAGGGAACATTTTTGAGTGCTGTTTCCTCTCCTCCACCCTTACAGGGAGCATATTAGTTAGCTGGCTGCACATTATAGAGCTTATCCCATGACACTCTGCTGTCTAATACCATGTGCTTCATTAGCAGTCATTTAGGTACCAAGATCTCTAACAGTATTTCACTGACCAGAGCCTCTCAGTTCCAGGCAGGCCTGTTGTTGCAGGCACCGATGAGGACTGTAAAGGCTCCAAGGTATTTACAGCCACACCAACACTGGCATTCTAAGTCAAGACCACCCTCAATACCAGTCATACCTGTCCCATTTGCTCTTCAGAAGCATCCAGGCTGGAGCTTGACATTTTGTCTTCAGCCATCCTATGGCTAATAGGGCACTTTTTGACAAAACTAAGGTGAGTAAATCAATATGAAGAAACAGCCCCCATGGGGCTCTAGGTTTCCTGCTTAATTTCCATCAAGCCATTAGTTTAATGTCTAGGAAACAAGCTCTCTAGATCTGCTTGGTGGAAATAACATAGAAGTAGCATTGAGGAAAACATTACTTATGATTTCAAAAGGGATTCTGACTGGTAGAAAGAATGAAGGAAAATGGTTGAGGCACTTGTGAGAGTGAGGTGGCTGGGAACTAGGAAAGCATCCTTTTTATAGTGGGGACATACACGGATGTAAGTCAGGGTGTTTGCTAGGAGAAGACTGGTCATCTGAGCACAGCTACTTGACTAACGATAAAATAAAAGCAGTCTCAGCTACTCTGGGGAATTAGATTATCTGCTGAGACTTAAAGCAGGAAACAGGATGACAACATAACACTCCCTTCTTTTCAAAAGGCAATACAGGCATACAACAGCATTTTTCTCCTCCCTTAGGCAATACCCAATTAGCCAACAGGATGCTGGCTCTGGAATTTTGAGCCATTTTATTCAACTCTGAATATGTTATCTGATATCTGTATGACCACTACTTTTGGTTTTTGTTTTTTTTTTAAACCCTCTATTTCATTCTGCTGCTGTGCAGACTCAAGAGAGTTGCAAGTCCTGACAGATGATCAATTAAATGTTTTTTTCTTGGTGTCTTCATGGAAGGCTACTTCTCATGCATGTGCATACTCCTGCACATTTCAGCATTTCAAGGTTTGCTGAAGTACACAAGCGTGCCTGGGAGACAAGTTTTAGTAAAACTTGAAGACAGTACATCACTCAATAGCTTCAAGAGCTTTTGAAGACACTGTACAAGTTAATAATACCTTTGATCTAATACCATTGAAGTAAATCTGCAGCTAGGAGCTGTGTTCAGCAACTCACACACTGCAAGGCCACACATTACAGGATGTATGGAAGAAAGGACTGCCACTTAGGTTTTGTTCTCTCTGTAAGCTATTAAACAGCATATCACAGTATTTTTACCCAACAAAGGATAAAAAAAAATGAAAGGGAATTCAACCATGAAGCACCATGTTTAGATCTTTGTAAAACAAAGAACCAACCATGCCATCTTTCATAGCACATTAACGAATCAGCTAATATTCTTCAGGTCATGCTCAAGGCAGGTCAAGCATGGCAGATTCTAAGTGTGTTTAAAGAAAGTTCATACAACTTACAGTGTAGATATGGTAGAGATGGATAGATAAACACCTTTGGGGTCCAGAATTCTGGAATCTTGTCTACTGTTTGGACAAGTTGTATTCTTGCATCCTTTTTTAATTTTTATTTAAAAAAAATTAATGACTGTTAAAATAGATGCCTTTCAGGTTCTGTTAACATCTTCAGAAATTTATTGTTGTTCAGACAGAATTCATCAACCCTGTATCAGTTTCTTTTCCCAGCTTTGTGCTTCCCTCTGATTGAGGCCCACTTTTCAGGTGCTTGCAGAAGATTGCTCAAGTTTCCCAGGGTGATAGGAATGTTTTCAGCCAACTATGGCTCTCTGATTAAGATACAGTTAAATCTCTGAAGTATGCATTAATACAATACACTAGTATCAAATTTTCTTCCTGCTATTTTCTTAATTGAGTTTTAAAAGCTATGATTAAATGACCTTAGGGCAAAAGGTGAATAGCTAGTACACACACACAAATTGACAGTACATAGACAAACCACATATCCTGAAGTGATTATAACTGCATGTATATGCAGGTGTATTAGAAGTGTGTGCATACACTAGGATTTACCAGATATTCAAGATTAAATCAACACATACATTTGTCTTAATGCTTATTGACCAGCAAAGCAAAAGAATTTGTCAAACTGACGTAACTGATGTACAGATGTACTTTCTTAACTTGTATTTGCAGTGTCTCAAATATTACTGTAACTCTTAAAGACTCAAATTGTTTTCTAATTTTTCTGCCTGCTTGCACATAGTTTTGATTTAAAGCAATTAAGAAAACCTACATCTTTCTCAACTATATTATTTTGTCCAACACAGAAATTAATTGCTCAATGGATAGACATGCTGGTAGTGCACTGCAGTCTGGTGGATTTTTCTGTTGTTTGGCCATTAGTGAAGATTTACATAATCCACCACACCAAGTATGCACTTACTTTCTCTGGTAGCTGGGACACTGTTTAAAGATACTGATAACAAACAGCTTTTTAAATCAGCACAGAAAGTTAACATGAAGATTAGGTATGGGCCTTTTAAAAGACAGTTCCAAGTTCAGAAAACTGGAAAGAGATGTGGGCAGATAGGAAAGCCAGATACTTTACAGTCATTAGAAATCACAGCATCCATATCATTTGTCAATGCAGCAGATCAGGTCTAGTCACATTTTTCTAGTCAGTAAATAATATTAAATTAAATATGATCAAAATAAGTCTTTTTGTTCCACTTTCAAACTCTAACAGATTACATTCAGATGAAAAATACATTCTGTTTAATCAATTATCAAAAGCAGAGAATTTATAACCACCAAGTCCATACAAGTTGGCTCCATCAGCACTGTGGCTCAAGAAAAGATCACTTTTTGTAGTGAGGAAAACAAAACCAAGCTTGCCTCAATTATTTCTGTTACAGAAGCTTCAAAGAGACAGGAGGGAGATAAAGGCATCACTATACAAGCACAATACAGTTAACATAAGATGCACATAGGCACAACAATGCTCTTGTTAGTTTGAATTATCAGTGTGTAAAGGCAGCACACATGTCTTCTACATCTTAGAAAAGTTCAATCCTCAGTGGCTGAATGCCCCCCCCCCCAACAAGGCTTCATCATCAGAGCTGCTTAGGGGCACAATTCAGCCAAAAATTAAAACACTTTGTATGGCAGATCTTCCCTATGTCAACTTTTTTGACCAGAACAGGTTAGGGAAAGGTCACAGGCATTTAAACAGCAGAGAGAGATGGAGGGTAGTCACTTCTTCAGCCTACACAGCCAAAACCAAAACTTTACCCATATCTGGTAAAAGAAATTAACATTTTTCATAATTAGGAGCCTAATTTACACTTAGGGGAACAAGTAAGAAATACAAATTAAGAACATACTTAAGAGAATAGTTTCCTGCGTCCCTTCTTAAATAAGCTATCAACATAGCACTCAGGCTCAACCAGCAATGCTTACTTACGTTCAAGCTGTAAGATGCCCTCTAGCAAACTTTATAAAAATGGTAATGTTCATTCCTTTCAACTTAAGCAAAATACAGTCCGTTTATTCAGTACCCACTGTAAGCAGTAGCTACTACAGTAAGTCACTTCCCTGCAGAGATCTACAGAAAATTCTCTTCTGTAAGAGCAGGTGGCATTTAACTGGAAAACACAAGTGTAGCAGCAGGGAAAGCCTTCCCCTCATCCTCCTCTACTAGGACACTGCACCAGAGCCAGAATAGCAACAACCTGATAATAGCAGATTCAGCATTCAAAATCCAGGCTGCCTGCTGACACTGCACAACTGCACATTACTGTAAAATTTACAACAGCTCTCCTAGGCAGCAAAGAAGAATTGGAACAGAAGCATGTGGACCATGAGACACAAATGATCTCCTGACACTGCTTGTTCATACTGTGTGAGTGTCAATTTGACAAAATATCCTGAACTGATGACACCATAAAGTCTTTCCTCTTCCGGGTTTCTAAACCCTGCTGAACTAATTCAAAACAAAGCTGGAAATCCCAGTTATAAGATCTTACTTCACATTATGTGTTGCATAAAACTGCTCACATGACAGCATCAATCCTGCAAGTTTTCTCAGATTACACACAAATCACCAGATACCGAAAGGCTTTTCAGGAAGCAATGAGTATTATGAACAATGTTTACGGACAAACTTAATATTTTCCTTCCTGTGAACAAAACACAGGGCTACAAGTTGTTACCATCCTTCTTTTCAGTGTTAGCTCACAGGTTTATGGTAGCTATGGACTTTGTAATCCTTTCTCAGACTGTCAAAAAGCTGCACAACAGCAAACAAATGACTCAATTCTCCACAACCACTGCATTTTGAAGCCTATTTTAAGGCAGTATTAACCCTCCAGAATTATCCAGTGTGTGTGTGTAAAACTATACGAAGTGTATATTTTTCTTTTCTGTGAATGTGAAGTGAGGCTAGCGAGATGCCCGCTACAAGCGAGGGACTTCAGCAGCCTTGTTTAATCATAACCCTCTTGCTTGGAAATTCATTACACAGCATCTAACTCTTTAAAACTGATTATGTATCTGCTAGAAGAAATCTATTAGATACAGGCATTTGGTGTCCCAATCCATTTCTGCCAGCTGTAAAATTTCACTTCTTAGAAGGCCAGTTCATGTCTTAATTTCCACCATGCCTTTTGGAATTTTGAAAGTTGTGTTTTAAGACAAAGTTTCTGTATCTGTACCTATTTAAAAGGCTTCAACTCATACAACAGCAACAACCAAACCCAATTCCAACTGCTACCCCAAGTATGTAGTCTCAAGTTGTCCCTTGTATAAAGTGAGCCAAGAATTTTTTTCCAACCCCAAATCAAGCAGCCACCTCATTTCACTTTGACAGCCATTTATAACTACAATGTCTTGTGAAATCCAGTGTGCTTGACCTGAAAAGGTCTCCAAAAACGTCAGTATCAGGTGTTGGGAAACATCTGTACCATGGCTTGCATCAGAGAGGAGACAAGAGTGCTACTGCCAATCCAAACCCTGCAGAAATTCTAATTCCCTTAAAATAAGCTTAACCCAGAAACAGTTCCCGATGGTAAGGACACAAGTAGACACTTACAGCCACAGAAAGTCAGAATACCAAACAAGCCCTCCTCAACAAATACCTTGTGATTGTTACACAAGTCAGTCCTTATTATATTAGTTAACCAAGTAAAGTAACACTTGAGAGGAGGGAAGAGCACAATTAGGCTACTAAAGTCCCCTTACCAGTTGCAAGAAACTAACATCAGGCCAGCTCACTTCTTTAGATTCCAATGGAAGATCCAAATTGGTTTGGTTTTGTCTTTTTTTTGTCAATCTGACTTAAATACTTATTCCCTGCTTTTCACCAGGTGGTTTTACAACAGAAATTTCTACTTTCCATCAAAAAATAATCCTTTGCACCATATTAACATAAACATACCTGCCACAAGTATCTTGTTCTTATGAACAGTAAGAGTCAGGATTAAAGTTCCAAATAATAAGGTAATAACAGAATCTGTGCACCATAAAACAGATCAAACCCCACCTCATTACCTAGATTTTCCCTCTGTGCCCCTCCCCAGAAATTCCTCTCCTTCAACACCATTCATGGTAAAAAAATTAAAACAGCATATGATCTGAACTTATTCCAATCCAGAGATATTATGGGTGCAGAAATTATGCTAAATTACATATTAAAACTAATTTTATAATATAAAAATATCGAGGATGAAGGGTATCACCATAAAACCAGAAGAAATACAAAAAAACCCCAAAGCTCTCTTCTTTGGCACTTTAATCTCCCCTTATTGAAGGATTAGGAAGAAATAATCAATACAGGTTTCCTGATCTGCATCAGCATAGTTTATTTTTCTTAGATGTATTTAAACTAAAAGCTGATATAAAGAACAATTACAATTAAACCACCCATTGAACTTTACCCCAAATTAACAAAGTTTCTTTTAAAGCCAACCTCATGGATAATGCGCAACTCAGAATACACACCAGCCAAATGTGAGAGGAAAAAAACCAAACAAAAATCAAATCAATGACTGACACAAAGCTTTTCATTCCATAGCAAAAACAAGCACACAGTGTCCTCCATCAGCATGAGGAAGGGAACTGAATCAGAATTGACCTACTGCAAGAAAGGTTCCAACTTCACACACTTTCTCTGCTGGCATTTTTCAAGTAATTTCTAAGGCTAGCTGCAGTCATGAAAACAAAGGGTACAGCATTCAAAAGGATAAACCATAATTGCTGTCAGAGTACACTCCCCCACTTCTAGAAGTTTAGCTTCATATGCTGCAGGCAAGTTAGCCAATGAGGTCTGCTGTGATGATGCAACCTAAAAACAGCCTCACTGGAAGCCTCCCCAGGGCAGCTCTCCTCCAAAACCTGATCAGGGCTCCTTCTGCCTGCCTCGTTATCAGAGTCAGCTCCTGGCTGCCTTTCCTTCACAAAGCAGAGTAGCACCCACCCTTGATGCATTTTGACAACTGGCATAATTTCAAAGACTCACTGCAAACGTCAGTAACAACTAGTCTATTTAGCCATGCTTTGATTTTTGTCCAACCACTGCTCTTTGAAGCTAACCAATCATGACTAATTGACATTTGAAAGGCAAACAAGAGCAATAGAGTCTCTCGGATTGCTATATGCCATTTATTCTAGTTCCAGTAACCAGCTGCAGTACTACATAAGCATGTTTCACCGATATTATTATTCCTAGCAAATTAATAGAATTAGCTTTGACAGTACTAACAGATGTGATCAGAAAGAACCCATAAGCTGCAGCATTTCTCAGCTCAGCAATGCAGAGATTTCATTAAACTATGTGATGCTTAAAATGCCAGGAGTTATTTTTCTCTGTATCTCATTTCAATTATATCAATAGCAGAAAATGTGAGGAAAGAACCAAAAAAAAAAAAGTTATACAGCTCTTGATGTTAGTTGTACAGTAAATTTAGACTTTACTGTAATTCTATAGATGAGAGATACCTTACTGGTTCTACTAAATTAAAAAGTTCTAGAGTTCACCCTCAAAGCTCAGTATTTTAAACAATGGAGAATTGAGAGAAGAGCTCAGGCTAAAGTAGATTCTAACCCAAGAATACTGAATTCCTGACAGATTTTGTTTCTAACACAAATGGATCTTCGTCAAACTACAGTCTGCAAGTACAATTTTAATTCCAATATATGGTAGGCAAAGTAGTACAGTTTATCGAAGTCTTCAGGAATACAGGCAACTCTTTAAACACATATTTACTGGATAGGCTGATGAAAATTATTTTCCCACCACTGCAGCTGTAATTCTTGCCAGTCCACTTTTGCTGAACCCCAGCACCAATACTTCATTATTCATACCCTAGTGCATAATTGAAAAACTATTTATCTTTCTCTTAAACTCTTCAAATGAGAAGATTTAGCTGGGGGTGGGGGGGGAGATATATGTAGAAGAAGCTGCTTCATGATTTATTAAGACTGAAATTAACCATATATGAGCAATGCTGGTGAGGCAACTAAGTTGAACTGCTATTTTTCGCAGATGTCAATAGGAATCCAATGGTTTTAGGCAAAGCAGTAGTGTATCTCCAGTCACATTTGGATTAGCAGCTCCACTCTTCTAGAGGTTATTCCTTTCTGAGTTACTACTCTGACTTCCTGAATCCTATTACTGAAGAACTTTATTCCTGTCAAACAAATGACGAGTAATATGATGTTCACTTTCTTTGAGAAGTCTAGCTCCACCTTTGTCTGTAAGCCACATAGCTCTGCAGCCCACTAACCCATCAAACAACTTAGATCCAAACTCTGTTAATGAATTCTAGAATAATCCAAAGCCAAGTCTGACTAAATTCAGCAACCCAGCTACACCCAGCTCTAAATAAAGAAAAGAGGGGAGGTAAAAACAGAAAAAAAGAATCAACAACAGTCAACATATAAGAGTGACTACTTGGGAAGAAAATTTCTCACATTAGCAAGAGCTGAGATACTCCAAATGCAATAGTAACACAATAGGTATATATTACTTAAAAAAAAAAAAATTAGATTGGTTCTTCTGTCCTTCAAGTATGAGGACTAGGCAACACTCTGGATTTAAGTTTGATTGGATTCTCTGCTTAATCTTCAGCAAATGGGGGTCTAAAAAATTCTCACTTTAAAGGACTTCTTATTTTGCATCTTCTATAGCTTATGTCAAGTGCATTTGTCACCTAGGTTCCCCACTCCTTACCACCATAAGTACAAGAGCCTCCAAATATTGCACTCATTTCTCTTTACTGCCAGAACAATATGCAGTCCTGCAAGCTTTATACCCCATTCTCCTCCATGCCACAAGTAATTTGTCTCTGTTTTCATAGAGTGCTTTTATTTCTTTGGCAAGATAGAAGTCCTTTAAGGTGTTAATATTTTCATTTCCCTCAGGAGAAGAGGCAGAGCCAAAATAAAAGCATCACCAAGTGTTGCTCACCCACTGGTTTTGGCTTGGGAGCTGGACTCTTGCTACATTAACTCTTCTCCCAGGTACACCCTGAGCTACTACCAACACCCATCAGTGTTTTCTCTGCTTCTAACAAGGGGATACAAGTCAAGTTAGTGGCTCAGACTCATCTTTGACAGTCTTGTTCAGACTAGTGATACCATTGCCTCTGAGCTCCCTCCTCACATTTCTGCCTAAGCATGAACAAGCTGTTCATAGGTAGTCATCATCTCAGGCAGCCAAGAATTTATCATACCATGTAGGTATAGTCATAGTCTTTTTCAAGGAAAGAATCCCCCACCCTAAAAATGAGAAAACGTATTAGCAGCTTGGGATACTGCAACAGGACTACAGAAGTAGAGAAATCAGAATGGGGGAAAGGAACAATAGAATTCTCACTCAAAGTTACCAGCCAGTGAAAGCAAAATCACACTAAAAAGAAGAAACAAAGTTCCAGTGTTCTCACGCTCTGATGCGGCTTGAGCACTATCAACAGAAATATTTAAATCAGACATACAAACGTATGAAAAGCCATGTGATTGCTTGATATTTGAAATAAAGCACATAACACATAAGAACAAAACAAGCAAATGTGGCGCATGCATATTAGCAACTGAATGCTACATTTTAGAGGAGACTTCAGAGCATCTTCATTTTATGCAGGTTGAACTGAATTTGAATATACGAATGGAAAGTTAATAAATCAAACTTTTCAATTTCAGGCAAAAGGAAGAATCTGATCACCAGAAGTATCCTCCATTGACAAGTGAGGTAAATTTTATTTGAAAGTTGCTGTTAACAGTTTTCATTACAGGAACACTGTCTCTTTTCCCCCACTCCCGGATACTTATTTAGACTGCCCAGAAGCCACTCTCACTCTTCTACTGGGAAGCATCATTCCACAGCTGGCCTCATGCCTGGTTGAAGCTTGTAATGACAAGCAAAATCATGTTTATAGCACTCCCTTGCATCCCAGTGGGGAATGGGGTCATGCAACAACCACTCCCTCAACCCCAGACCCCATGGACACAAAAGCTTCAGAAGTCATCAAGGCAGGCTGAAGAACAGAAGCCTTCTATCTTAGGTAAACGTTACTTCTTCTTTAGAGAAACCTGATCTGCTGCAATATTATTTACCTGCTCCTGAAAAACAAGCAACAAGGACCCATGAAAATTAATAATTCTTATAATGTAACATATTAATACCCAAGTTAACAATGAGAATAACGCTACTGATCTATTGCCTTCTTCAGCATATGAGAAGAAAATTCATAGTGTTAGAAAGACAAAGAAAGAAACAGCTAAAGTTTTACTGCCAGTTCACTACACCACAGAAGTCAAAGCAATAGCAGTATTATCACAGTACTACAGGTAAAGCTATCCTGCCAGTCCAGGGAAGAAAAATAAAATAGCTCCCGGCGTCCCCCTCCCAAACCAGTAATTTTTTAAGCTTCTGTGAGCAACAGATGTGTGCAATACGAAAGACTACATGGGAGCACCCTCTTCAGTCCACTACCCTACCCTCAAAGCAGATTGACTTTGCAAGACAAACAACTCCTCTGTGTATGCTGGTGACCACTGTTTCAGGATCAGAACCTGCTACAATCCATAGGCCTCCTGAACCTGTTCCTAAGAAATCTGTGGAGGTTTAAGCAGCAATAAAACATTTTTTCAACATGGACTGAAAAAAAACCTACACCAGCAGAAGAATATGTCAGCAATAGGAAACTGCAAGTGCAGGAGGAATTAGTCCCAGTCTTTAAAAATTGTAAGGGAACAGCAAGAAACTATCTGCATGTACATTACTAATTAAACAATTCACAAGCAACTGAACAGTGACAGTATGTTTCATCTTCCACTTATTTTTTTTAGTTACTTCAATTAATTAGTCCAGTTAGTTTTTTGTCCATTATGTTCCCAAAGCTTTTTGTTACTAGAATCCAGGAAAGGCTGCATCCTCTTTTCTTACCTTCTCCAATCTCCTGTTGGAGTGAGTTTGTATCATGCAAATGAGGGGTTTTTTCCAGAGGGTTTGGTTGCATTTTTTTTCCAAAAGAATTCTT
This sequence comes from Coccyzus lansbergi, assembly GCA_033558105.1. NCBI lineage: Eukaryota > Metazoa > Chordata > Aves > Cuculiformes > Coccyzidae > Coccyzus > Coccyzus lansbergi. Next base: position 33,917 of record JAUMJK010002033.1, read on the forward strand.
ACAAAATGGAAGTATTTAATTTGAACTACTTGAAAGAAAATCCTGATCCTTCCAGTACAGAATTGTCGTTGATATAAAAATAAACTGCTGCCTACAACCTTGCCTAGAATATACGGTCCTTTCAAATCTGGTGGCTCGTTAGTTTCAAATAAACTCTAAGCATCCAAACCGGCTTTTATTCCAGTATACAAGACCTCTCTTAGACACCATCTTCTATGTACCTAAAGGCTGTAGATCACACTCAGACTCAAATATTGACAAGGATGGAGTACATCTCAGCTTCACAAAAGCAAAACAAGAAAAGAATATCTACTCATTTGATTGCAAAGTGGGACTTTTCAGGCTGTAAATCATAAGATGCAGAGGATAAGCCTGCAGGGTTGCACGGAACAATAGCTTCTGTATTAAACAAGTCACGTAATTTAGAATACATTTGCTGTAGAGTGATTATGCAATTATTTTTCCTCTGCATGCATCTAAGCTCCACTAACACTAACCACACATAAAACAGACTGCACAGTCCTCTGTGTGGTCCACCGCGATAGTTTCCCACAGCTCTCAGCCTTAAGAAGCAATAGATCTGACAAGACGAAATACAGATAAGCGCAGGGATTTGCCTAAGTCACAGCAGCGGTGACACCGAGAAGACCAAAAACTTTCCATTCACACAGTGCTATTTACAAGTGCTTTCAAAGCAAAGCCGCAGGCAAGACCTCCTACACAAATCTGCGGATTTCTCCAGAAAGTTCTGAATCCCGTCGCTCGAAAGCATTTTAGGCGCAAGCTAAGCCAGTGCGGAATCTGGAAAAAGAAAACACACGATGTGAGAGACGCAGGAGCGCGCGGAGGGCAGGGCCGGGATGCGGGGAGCCCCGTGGCTGCCGGTACCTCTCTTTGTTCTCAGAGCGAAAATGCCGCCAAATAAAAACCCTCTCAAGCCTGGTTCGGGAGGTTTAGAAGCATCCTTTATCAGGCCCGGGCAACATGCGGGAATTACCTCCATCAATCCCGCGTAACGAGACAGGTTATTACACAGTATATTTCCCACCGACATGCATGTTTTTCCCAGAAATCTTACGCGTATGGAGCACCCCCCATAGGAGGACAGGTAGAGGGAGTTGAGGTTGTTCAGAGAAGGCTCTTGATGTTTAAGGTTCTTTCCAACCCAAGCAATTCCATGATGCGCTATTACTTTCCAAGGTCTAATTTTAACGTTTATGAAACTTCACAAGAATCAAAACCCGCGCGGATCTGGAGCCGACTCCTGCTCCCCGCTTGACCTTGGATCAGTAAGGATTCCAAACAGAGGTGCCTCCCGAAAAAGACACATCCGTTTAGGGCAGATCGCACCGAGCACAAGCGGGGACAGCACCCGAAAAACAGCGTTTGAAGGAAAAAGGTGCCTCACCGAGCCCGGAGAGCCGCTCCACCAGCCCCGCAGCGCGGAGGGCGGCGGGGCCGTGATCCACTCCCCGCCGCTTCTGCGAGACAAAGGGAAAAACGGGCAGCGTTACCGGGTGAAGCGGGGAGGGATGATGATGATGATGTCGAGATCCCCTCCGCCTCCTCCTCCTCCTCCTCCACCCCCGCGCCCACCTGTCCCCGGGCGAGCGGCGCTCCCACCACCGCAACGGAGCGGCCGCGCTTGGCGAGGGGTAGCCCCGCGCCCGCCACCGACCGGCGGAGAAGCCGAGCCACGCTGCCGCGCAGGGACATCTCCAACCCGCCCGATGCCGACGCCGCCGTCGCTTTTCAACGCGCCCCGCCCCTCCCCGCCCGGCCAACGGCGGCGTCCGCCGCCGTTGGCCGGGCGGGGAGGGGCGGGGCGCGGTCGCTCAACCCACTCTCGCTATGTTCAGCCTCCCCCGGCGCAGGTTGAGGAGCGACCGCGCGGGACGGGGGAGGCGGAGCTCAGTAGTGTGATTAAAGAAGCTCGTCTCTGCGACCAGTGCAGTGAGCCAGCAGTGTGCCCAGTGTGGCCAAGAAGGCCAATGGCATCCTGGCTTGGATCAGAAATGGCGTGACCAGCAGGTCCAGGGAGGTGATTCTCCCTCTGTACTCAGCACTGGGGAGACCGCTCCTTGAATTCTGTGTTCGGTTCTGGGCCCCTCACCACAAGAAGGATGTTGAGGCTCTGGAGCGAGTCCAGAGAAGAGCAACAAAGCTGGTGAAGGGGCTGGAGAACAGGCCTTACGAGGAGCAACTGAGAGAACTGGGGTTGCTTGGCATGGAGAAGACGAGGCTGAGGGGAGACCTCATTGCTCTCTACAACTACCTGAAAGGAGGTTGTGGACAGGCAGTTGCTGGCCTCTTCTCCCAAGTGCCAGGAGACAAGAGGGAATGGCCTCAAGCTCCACCAGGGGAGGTTCAGGCTTGACATCAGGAAAAATAATTCACAGAAAGGGTCATTGGGCACTGGAACAGGCTGCCCAGGTAGGTGGTTGGGTCACCTTCCCTGGAGGTGTTTAAAGGACAGGTGGATGAGGTGCTGAGGGACATGGTTTAGCGATTGATAGGAATGGTTGGACTCAATGATCCAGTGGGTCCTTTCCAGCCTGGTGATTCTATGATTCTATGACCCCCTGGTCAGTGTTTGCCACCCAGTGCCTTCGTGCTTGGTTTTAGATGGTCATGTAGCTCGTGTGCAAGTGACTGTAATCCTTTCTGCCAGGAAACCAGATCTGAACATCTCTGTGTGGATTTCAGTGTCTGCAATTGACGGCTTGGGTGCTTTTCTGTGGTAACAGAAATCCGATATCCTTTCTGCCTGAATGTGGCTATGGTTTGTTTACCTCACATACCGGTACACACCCATTTTGAGTGGTAGAGCCATACAGTCCTTAAGGAAATGCCAGTTTTAACTTTGATTCATGGTTATGCAGCTTGGAGCTCTCTAAACACATCACAGAAATATTAGAATTATTAAATAATAATTAAATGATAATAATAAATAATAATAAATATTAGAATATATTACCAGGTCTTTAGATGACTTAACTTTTGCCTATAGTTTCATCAGTTATGTTTTATTTTATGTAACAGCATAAAAGATTGCAGCATCCAACAGACCTTAATCCTCAGAAAAAGCACAGGAGAAAGCAGACATTTTCTAGACTGGTATTTAAGGCAGAAAGAGAGACAAGTTTTGAACTTGCACTTTGTAAGACAAAAACCACTAGGCCAGCGGTTTTTTTTCCCTTAAGATTTTCCTTTCCCTCTGAGACTCTACCTTTGGTTCTAGTAAACATAGAATCATAGAATTTCCAGGCTGGAAAAGACCCACCAGATCATCAAGTCCAACCATTCCTATCAATCACTAAACCATGCCCCTCAGGACCTTATCCACTCATCTTCTAAACGCCTCCAGGGAAGGTGATTCAGCCACCTCCCTGGGCAGCCTCTGCCAGTGCCCAGTAGCCCTTTCCATGAAAACTTTTTTCCTAATGTCCACCCTAAACCTCCCCTGGCAGAGCTTGAGGCCATTCCCTCTTGACCTGTCCCCTGCACTTGGGAGAAGAGGCCAGCACCCTCCTCCCCACAACCTCTTTTCAGATAGTTGTAGAGAGCAATGAGGTCTCCCCTCAGATTCCTCTTCTCCAGGCCAAGCAACCCCAGTTCCCTCAGCCGTTCCTCATAATGTCTGTTCTCCACCCCCTCACAACACATGGCACAACACTTCTCTGTTAGTGACATCATCTCTGTAAATATTTATATAATGACAAATAATGACATTGCTGTAAGTGGCTGGTTCAATGAATGGTTGGACTCAATGATCCAGTGGGTCCTTTCCAGCCTGGTGATTCTGTGATTCTACGAAAAATAATATTGCCTTTACTTTGAAGACTTTCTCCTTTTTGATATTTTACCGGTGAGTAAGTGCTTCTTACAAAGTGAACTCAATACAAAGACTCATTAAAGTCTGTTTTTCTCCCATTCATTATGTACTCAGCTGGCTAGGAACTAGAAAACATGGTTTTAAAATGTGAAAGAACCATTACAGAAAGAAAAAAGCCCAACTCACCCCAAGAAGCGCATAGTGAAGGATAGAAGGGACAAGAAGATACGTTTATGTAGTAGGGATTGGTGAAAGCAAGCCTGAAACCCCTATCTCTCCCATCACAGCAGAGACACCCAAAGGCACTGGAACCTGGGATGTTCAAACATGTTAAAGACCAGAGGAAGCAGGCACTGAACACGTGGAGCCCACAGAGGCTCCCGATGCTGCTGTAGAGGCGGAGATACCGAAAATGTTGGCAAACAAAACTCTCAAAGACTCGTTTTGGAGTTTTAGAAAGCAAGCACCCTTTATCAGGCTTGGGCAACATGTGGGAGTGATCTCTATCAAGTGCGTGCAGCGAGATAAAGACTGTTACAGAATATATTTCCCACTTGCATGCGTATGTATAAATTCTCCCAGAAATCTTATGCATGTGAATCTTCCCATACAAGGACAGGCTGAGAGAGTTGAGGTTGTTCAATCTGGAGAAGAGAAGGCTCCAAGGAGATGTTATAGCAACCTTCCAGTGCTTGAAGGTGCTACAGGAAAGCTGGGGAGGGACTGTGGAAAAGGCTTGTAGTGATAGGATGAAGGGGAATGGATGTAAACAGGAGAAGGGCAGATTTAGACTAGAAATGAGGAATTTAGAATCATAGAATAAGTAGGTTGATAAGGACCCACTGGGTCATGGAGTTCAACCATTCCTATCAACCACTAAACCCTGCCCCTCAGTACATCATCCATCTGTCTCTTAAACACCTCCAGGGAAGGTGACTCAACCACCTCCCCAGGCCGCCTGTTCCAGTTCCCAGTGACCCTTTCCGTGAAAAATTCCTCATTATGAGGATGGTGAGGAACAGGTTGTCCAGGGAAGTTGTGTATACTCTGTCCCTAGAGATGTTCAAGGCCAGATTGGATGTGGCCTTGGGCAGCCTGGTCTGGTGGGAGGCGTCCACGGCAGGGGGTTGGAATCGGATGATCTTTAAGGCCCCTTCCAGCACAAACTGTTCGATGACTCTGTGATTCTATGATACTCTATTTCCAAGGTCTAATTTTACCGCTACTGAACCTCGCAACTGCCAAAACTGCCGGGTCGGAGGCGGCCCCAGCTCTGGCGGGGGCGGGGAGCGGGGGGCGGGGCCGCGCTCTTCCCCGTCTCTCAGCCATGGCGGAGCTGCGCTACCTCTCCGCCTCGGGGGGCCCCCCTGGCGCTCAGGCGCCTCCGCCACAGCGCCTCCTGCCGGGAGGTGGCCGTGCGCGCGCCCCGCCTGCGCCTCCGCTCTCTCAGCGCCGCCACCTCCGCCGCCTGGCTGGCGGCCTACGGGCTCTTCGTGCTCAGCGAGGTACGAGTCCCCTTGTCGCGAACGGCGCTCCCCACTCCCCGCTCGCCCCTCCTCCCGACGCAGACGCTGAGCGCGGCCAGGAGGTCCTCGTGGCTGCGCGTTACGTCCGCGCGCGGCGGGGTGGGGCGGGGCGGGGCGGGGTGGGGTGGGGCGGCGGAGCTTACGCACCTTCTACCAGAAGAGGCTGCCCAAAGCCCATGGACTGGGTGATCTCAGAGGTCTTTCTAACCTGGTGACGCTCTGATAAGCCACCTCCAGGTTAAAGGCCGAAGAAGCTGATCTCTGCGACCCGTGCAGTGAACCAGCAGTGTGCCCAGGTGGCCAAGAAGGCCGATGGCATCTTGGCTTGGATCAGAAACGGTGTGGCCAGCGGGTCCAGGGACATTATTCTCCTTCACTGGAGAGACCACTGGGGAGACCACTTTTCCAATCCTGTGTTCAGTTGTGGGCCCCTCACCACAAGAAGGATGTTGAGGCTCTGGAGCGAGTCCAGAGAAGAGCAACAAAGCTGGTGAAGGGGCTGGAGAACAGGCCTTACGAGGAGCAACTGAGAGAACTGGGGTTGCTTGGCATGGAGAAGACGAGGCTGAGGGGAGACCTCATTGCTCTCTACAACTACCTGAAAGGAGGTTGTGGACAGGCAGTTGCTGGCCTCTTCTCCCAAGTGCCAGGAGACAAGAGGGAATGGCCTCAAGCTCCACCAGGGGAGGTTCAGGCTTGACATCAGGAAAAATAATTCACAGAAAGGGTCATTGGGCACTGGAACAGGCTGCCCAGGGAGGTTGTTGAGTCACCTTCCCTGGAGGTGTTTAAAGGACAGGTGGATGAGGTGCTGAGGGACATGGTTTAGCGATTGATAGGAATGGTTGGACTCAATGATCCAGTGGGTCCTTTCCAGCCTGGTGATTCTATGATTCTATGACCCCCTGGTCAGTGTTTGCCACCCAGTGCCTTTGTGCTTGGTTTTAGATGGTCATGCAGCTCGTGTGCAAGTGCCTGAATGTGGCTATGGTTTGTTTACCTCACATACCGGTATGCGCCCAGTTTGAGTGGTAG